>WJEZ01003567.1:0-10570 GCA_009869925.1 Thalassaphorura encarpata
TGGAAAATATTTCAATTCCATCCAGAATTCTCCATCCAATTTATCTTCTACTCCAAGAGATTTTTTTGTTTCCTCTGATACTTCATTCCATTTTTCTGACCTAAATTAAAATATTAAAAAATTGTTAAATAATCATCTTATTAATTGACAAATTTTGTACGGATGGCGTGGACATTTTGATTGAAAAAACAACAAAATTTTTAACAAAATCATCTTATTTTTCAAAATTTTACGTACGTATCGCTCCACCATCCTTGATGTTCTTTACCACCACCCCATGGATTCCTTGCACGCATGAGCAAAACATCTTCACCGTTTAGTTTTTTAATATTAGCAAATCCTGTGACAGAATACATATGATTTGCGACCCATCCCTTCTCATTGCTCTAAAGAATAAAATCAGAATAAATATTCAATTCTAGTAGTTGCTAAATTTTTTAAACATTTAAACCTGGCATGGAAAATAACCCACGGATCCAGTGTTCCAAATTTTTTGAAGTCGAGCGTGAGAGCCAACTAAACTGACGTCCACAACTTCTAGACATCCACCTGTTAGTGCTTCTAGCGGTGATGTCCACCCATCTTCACTTTGTATATAATTGTATTCAAGTCTATATACAAAAATTATATATTGTATATAGCCTTTTATCATTATAAAATGTAAAGCCATACTTGGCTCGTGCTTTTTCAAGCAAACATGACCAAAATTCTCTTTCTTCTCCACATTCAATTGGTTGTTCACTATGTGGTTTAAATTGAGCATTTACGGCAAGTCGATCATCTACGATCAACATCCAACCATCTGCCCATTCGAAATAATCTGAATATATGTCCAAAATATCATAAGATAATTTCTCCCATGAATATATATGCAAAACCTAAAATACCTAAAATGAAACGCCCCACAGTATTGATCATCATGAAAAGAATTATCTTTTGGTATGATGAAATTCATGACGTCTTCATCATTAGCTACTGCAGCAAAGGCAGCGACAACAAAACAATTTCCTATAAAAATAATTAGTATAAGACAAAAATTTTATACAAGCAAATGGACTTATTACCAAGAGCTCCTTGTTTGACATCAAATCGGCTAAATTTTGATGCATGTCCTTCTTGTTGTGCAGAAAATACAACTTTTTTACCATCTTTATAAAAGAGGTCTTGAATTTCCTGTGTGTATTTGAAGAATGCAAAAATAAAAAATAATGCAAGACAGCTAATGCTAAATCAAATTTACCTTTGGTCTTCGCCAAAATAAATTATCAGGTTCTTTTTTGATGACTCTGTCGCTGAGTGGAAATTCTGGATCAATCCATAAAGTTCCTGAAGACCAAGCATTCGTCTCTAATTTTACGAAATGCTTGAAATTCACCTTTTGAATTTCTTAACTTTGTGCCGCTACCTTCTTCGCCAATCTGAAAATAAAATACATTAGCAAAATATTTCTTAATTATAAAAAAAGTCTCAAGGAAATTTTTAATTACCCTGTGCACAGTAGTTTTTCCAATTAAGAAACCCATAATTTGTTGTGTGATTTTTCGATTTATTCAGTTGTTTTACCAATAAACTTGGGCAGTTAACTAATATCAACGTTAGTCAATTTATATACTACCTTGCTTGATCAATAATTTTTTTAATCCAACTTTACTCAACCACAACGGAAAAGGAATTTTGATTGACATAAAATAAAGGGACATATTTCAGACTGGTTAATCAAACCTAACCACTAAATAATCTGAGAAGGACATTTTTCAATGTCCTATCATCAGATTTTGCTGGATTCGGATAACCGCCGTTGACTTCCGGGTTCAGTTTCAGTCTCGAGATTAATAAAGTCGAATAATATGATAACAGAAAGTATTCATATTACGTCATATTATTGTATTAATTGTTTTGATAGTGATAATTAATTTATTCAATTTTAATCTTGTCAATATGAAACCCAAGGAATCAATTTAAGGAGCAAACTAAATTACTTCATCAAATTAATATTAGTAAAAGCATTTCAATTATTAAAAGTGAATTGTTTTATGATTATGTGTGGGTAATCCATTGGCAATTGGCGTTTTTCTAGATACATTTGACAACGTTGCCTATGTAGATGATGCGTCTGTTTTTTGTTCTTCCTTCCTCACCACTTTCGTAAATCTCATCCATTTAGTCTCGTAGGCACGTTATTTTCTAAAATCTTGAACATAGATTGGGAAAATCAGTTTTGAAAATCTAAACATGAATAGAATATAAAGTTTGTGATGGATATGGCTGTTGAAAGATCTTCAGTGGATGAAGCAAATTCCCTTGACTTGGACTTGAATGCTGCCAGGAAAGAAGAAGAATCTTTGACCCGGATACAGAAAGTCATGGAAAATCCTATGGTAACTTAGTTTTTAACAATTTATTGGACGTTCATATTTTGTTGTGTTCGAAGACATAATTTTAAAAATTATACTTGGCTGACCCTGATTTTAGATTCTGAATAAAATCTTGTATCACACCGAAGATTTGGGAACTGCCCGTTTAGTTTGTTCAAAGTGGACGCCGGTGGCTACAAAGATTCTCAAGGAAAGAAATTGGATTGCCAGAGAATTTATTTATTTTGACAGTGATGAAAGAAACAAAAAGTTTTTAAGGAGTCAAGGTCAAATTCGTCAAAGTCTTTTGCAATTGAAGAAAGTATATAGTAGCCTAAATTATCTTCAAGCCACACACTCAAGTGGTTTTGCGGTTTATTGTCATTTAATAACTCGGCACGAGATTATAAAAATTAAGTTACATTATATTAGATGTAATTACAAACTACATAAATGCAAGATCTCGCAGAAGTCGGTTTAAATTTAAAATTTTTAATACCTTAGTTAGATATCGTAGTCCATTTGATGAGGACAAGCAAGCACAGCACACTCACTCGATTGTTTTATTTTTTCATTACAATTTTGCACGTTTAATTTTATTACTAAAAAAATTACTATAAATTATAAAAAACCATCCAAGGATTTGACGTATTAAATGATAAAATAATGTGCAGAAGTCGGTGCAAAAGCTTCCGGGCTTCTCTTCATTTTGACTTGTTTTTCATTAATTTGACCCGCAGCAGCCTCAGTTGTTGTATCTTGACCCTGGTCATAACTGAATCTTCTTCCCATTGAATTAGTTTGGGAATACAACAAATTCGATAAAGACCATCGACGACCTTCGAAAGGTTTGAGTTGTTGTTCCTTCCCTGGAAAATACATGCATTTAAGAAAATTTGCTTATTATATTTAAATTAATTACCAATTAACCTGTAAGATTAATCCCAATGTTTGGGTTAGATGATGCCATATTAATTTTATTTACACGAAAAATGCACTGTTTGATCCGTATACTTTAGTTTTGCAATGCAAACTGACGAAATTCAGATTTAATATATGAAAATGAACGAGAAGAATAATAAATTAGGTTTTATTAATCATAGCGGTGTATAAAACCGAAATCCACAGCATTGCATTGCATTGCATTAGGCCTTGAGTCAATCTAACAACATTGCTCTATTTTTAAATTCTGTTCTGGCTCTCGTGCAACATTACCAACTGCGCATTTGACTATAAAATATTTGTTTACAGATAAACATATGCACAGGCACGAGCACAAATTAATGCATTATGCATCTGCCTTGTAAATAAAAGAATTAATAAGGCAATAGTTCGTCAATTCATAAATTTAATTAAATTCACCGTTGTAGTTCTGATTGTAATTAACATATTAATACGGTCACGGTGGTTAGGCTAGAAATGGTAGAGAATTGGAACAAATGCTTCTGATCTTCTTCTTCGTCTTTCTTCATCTTCTCGATCCATTTCTCCAGTGATTGTATGATCATAGCTATGACGTCTAGCTTCTGGTACTCTAGGCGCTCGGCTATTTTTTCTAGATGTAGATGACGGATGAAATATTTTTGCTAATGCTGATGACAATCGACGAAATGATGAGCTAGGACTGGACGAGGCTTCTTTTTCTGTTTGAGTATCGACAGACTGCCTGCGCGTCGTATGCGCGTGCGCATCTGGTTCAATTTCTTCTGGCGTTGACGTTTCTGCTTCTGCTTCTTCATTTTTATTTTCTTGATCGTCTGAAAAACTTACTCTGCGATCTCCTTCTGAAAAAATAGAAGAAATAGGGTCTGAGGGAACAAATGCCAATAGTACAAAAATAAAATAATACGCTTCTGCTTCTGCTTCTGCTTCTTCATTTTTATTTTCTTGATCGTCTGAAAAACTTACTCGGCGATCTCCTTCTGAAAAAATAGAAGAAATAGGGTCTGAGGGAACAAATGCCAATGATGCATAAATAAAATATTAATTTTTGTATTTACTCACTGTAAATGTGACTTATGTGAATTCCCATTCCAACGTGTGGATGATGTGCCATGTTGACTTTCGTGTCGGTCTCCTAAGACAGACTGAACGTAAAATTATTTATTATTAGTTTATATAAACAGAATTGCGTCTTTAGTACACTTTTGTCAATGCGTTTCGGCCCAGGTCTGCAATTTTTTGCTGGCACTAGCACTCGCACATAAAAAAACCACATGGCCATGCGAATGAGGAAAGGAAGGCCATGGGGAAATTACTGCACTGCACAGTGCACAGCGTATTTTTTTGCATATATAAAAATAACATTAACATTAGGCAGGCTAGTTGCGAAATACGTAGTGCATAATGAATGAACTTTAATTTACACAATAGAATATATAGTCATTGCACTACGCACTTTGGCTTGACTACTTGTTTACAAAATTGTTCAGACTGGTCATGAATAACTTGTCGAGGTCCTGGACCGGACCGCCGCTTAATTTATGGCATCAAATTAAGCATTAGTTGTCTTTTAGCCGGGCCTTGTATGTAACAGCTCATAAATTTCAAGTTAAAACTCGTATTTTTCGCAACCATGTATTCAAAAATTATTTCTCAACATATCGTTAGTTTTTATGACAAATACATCGCGGCTTAACTCATGAAACTAGAATTTACGAGTTCAGACAATTTCATTTCCTAAGTGTGTTAATAATTTTCTCAAGGATGAGTTTGCACGTCACGCACGTCACTATGTTATACTTGAAAATGCGTCAGAATTGTATTACTTTTATTTTGTAGCTAATTTTTAAACATGGCAGGAAAAGGATGAACAGGCATTGGCATGGCATTGGTATTTTAAAAAAGTTCCGCATCTTTTAGAATTAGCGCACCAGCTTTTTCACCAACCATCATGGCAGGTGCATTTGTATTTCCATTGGGCAAAGTTGGCATAATAGATGCATCAGCCACTCTTAGCCCAGTTGTATTGTACACACTGTATATAGGAAATTCATAAATTAGTTAATAATTTTCAAAAATATTTAATTTGTGTAAACGAACCGTAGTTTAGAGTCGACAACTGCGTTAAGACTACAAGTCCCTGTGAAATGATGACCAGTTGCACCCCAATATCGGACCACGCATTCCCAATAGGCTTGGCTTCTGTATTCTAAACTTTTGCAAGATTCTGGAATAATTGATTCGTCTAATCTTGCCCCACCAATATTTTTGTACGTTGTGGAATTTTCGTAAAATTCAACAATGAATTTTATTCCTAAAACATGCAAAAATTTAAATAAATTCTCAAAGAATTTTCAATTTGTTTGATTTTAAAATATTTTACCTTTAGCCAATCGATTAATATCGTAAGGATCACCACCATATTTAGGATCAATAAGAAGTTGATCATTTGGATTTTTACTGGTCAATTTGACAACACCAGGTGTCGCGAATGGACGGACAAGGAAAACTGCTATTGTATTTGTATCTGGTCTCGTTGTATTCGCCGATTCAGGGTTAGTACTTGGATCAGTTTGATGTTGAATAAAATATTGAATATCAGGGAAATAATGATTGTCGTTCGCTATGCTTGAAATGTAGCCAAGGGTTCCAAATGTATTTCTAAAAACTCCAGTTCCATTAAATTGATAAGTTTCTTCAATTTCCTTCGTCAAATCTCTTTCAGGGACAAACGTGATTGGTTTGTTGATTATCATTTGAATTGTGACGCCTAAATGGTCACGGAGGTTTTGACCTACTGGTAAATCAACGAGTGGTTGGATCTAAAATCATACAAAAAATATAAAAATTAATTTAAGTAAATTTTATTTTTGTGCTTAATTTACCCCATGACCAAGTAAATCATTCCTTGGCCCTATCCCAGACAGCATGAGAAGTTTGGCTGATTCAAAAACTCCAGCACTGACAATAATTTCTTTTCTGGCTTGAGCATATCTCTCAACCCCATGACGAGTGTATGTCACACCATAGGCTCGATGATTGTCATTTTCATCCAATTCCAAATGAATCTATTTAAGGTACACAAATTAAAATAATAAAAAGTAAACCTTAAAAAATTGAAGACAAACCTTTGTCGCTGTGGAATATCGAGAAACGTGAAGATTTGGTCTATCTAGTACGGGTTGTAAAAATGCCTGATAAGTTCCCCAACGTCTACCATGTTTACTGTTGAAATCAATTGGCTGAAATCCTAAGAAAATTAACAGAATTTTAGGACCAATTTTTGATTAATCATTAATTAAAATTACCAGTTGACTGTTCTTTGTTCAAATCCTTGATTGGAATGTTATTTTCTCTAGCTGCATCGAAAAATGTAGAAGCAGATGGTTGAACGAGATTGGCTGACTCAATATAAAGTTCTCCACCCTTGCCATAAACCGGACTAAAAAATTAACGAATCATATGGTAAATTAGACATATCAATTTTAATTTATTTTCTGTACTTACTCAGGAACGTTATCATCAAAAGTACCGTGATAATCCTCAAAATTTTTGAACAATGGTAGCAGAGCTTCGTATGACCAATCAGGATCGCCCATAAGATTTGCCCATTGTTGATAAATTTGCCGATTTCCTCTTGTGTAAACCATTTGGTTCAGAGAACTCGTTCCTCCGAGAACATTTCCTTGAAGAATCGTAATGACCTGAAATTTCAATGAAGTCCAATGATTTAGCCCGCTAAAAAGGTAAAATAGCGTCGTCTCATCTTACCCCATCTGTTGATAAAGAGTAATTATTCTGTGGAACAGTTTTATAGCGTGTAACAGAACGATTAGTGTCGATTCTAGCCAAAAAAAGCCAAAGATGAGGAATTGAAGAAATTGGAGATGGATTTCCACCACGCTCAAGGACCAATACAGAATATTGACTATTGGATAATCTATTGGCTAATACGGCTCCAGCGGTTCCTCCTCCAACTAGTTAAAATCGAAAATAAATATTAAATCAAGTTAATTAAATAATTCATAATTTAAGCTTACTTATGATATAGTCATATGTATCAGGTTCAGCATTAGCTTGGTCTGAAAATTTGACCCTTGACTCTTGCTGATCATTTGCAATATCCTCCTCATGGAATTTTTTTAATTCACTTGGCACTGATATTAAAAAATATATAAATGCGAGGTAAACGGGATTCACCATTTTCACCACTACTTCTTTTCCTCTTACTCTCGGTTTTTGGCACTAAACTCGTTGGATTTGTCTCTCACTTGATTTTATATTGAGAGCTTATTTTGTCACAAAATTTACTTGACATTCGTTAACAACGTGTCGTAATCAAATTTGTCACTGCCTCACCTTTGTATTTCAAGTCAAATTCACTTGACTTTATTGTGTTTCAAATTTTAACAATTTAACTGGAAACTACTGCTCAAGTCAAGTGGGTACTTCAGATCAGATCAGTCACTAAAATCGTATGATTGACAGTAATTAATTATCACATGAGCTGACTGGTACTTTTATGTAACACCTGGGCATAAAAGTGAAACGCCTAAATTTTTACTTCGCATATTTCACATATCACATCCGATGAACCCTTGTTTTTCTTCCACGACGATACTACATCAAGTGGCAATTGACTAATTAAATTAAATCGGAATGAGCTTGGGTTTGCTTAATCCTGTTTTGAGTGTTAAGCTTAGAGGTGAGTGTGCAACAACATTTTTACATTTTTATCTGAATATTGATACACAAATGCACATTCCATAACTTTGGCCAATGGTTAACACTATTTTCATTTAGTTTACAATGCTTAAAGGTAGTATTTCATGTGGCTGTCACAGCCACTTCAAGTTCAAATATAGATTGTACTGTGTAATCAAATTGCATTGTACAAATAATACATTGTGCTAAATGCTAAAGTTCGCAAGATCAAGGCAAAATGCCTATGTAATTGTTCTCTTCTATGATAATTTTTGCCTAAATTTATTTCCTGTTCAAATATTTTTCCAATAAACTATTGACAAATTACAAAATCTTCATGGCAATTTAAAAAGTCTCCAATTGTTTGTTGATTTCGGTTTCTTTTTTGCCCAGAACTTGGCAAATGGCAAATGCATTTCATAAATTGAAATTTGTTCCAATTCCCTCCCAAGCCAAATTCAAATTAAAACGTAGTCAAAATTCCCAGTAGATCCAAAATTCCAAATTACCCCATGTCCAAAATGTCAAGTTTGTCGCCGATAATCGAAGAACCAATAAGCGAAGAGAATATAGGCGCAGGAGCAACTCAGGCGCAGACACAGGCGCAAGTCCCAACAGCACATGCGCAGCAGATGGAAAATTCATTTGACCCAAATGTTTGGAAATCCCTTGGTTTAGCTTCCCTCTTGGCTATTACGTTGTTTGTCGTGATTGGAGCTTGGAAAACTCTCGTATTTTTGGTTTCAAATCTTCGCACTTTCATCATGCTTTGGATTGGTTGTTTCATCAGTTGTTGTGGCCATTCTCTTTATTCAAGTTGGAAGAATGATGCCAACGCCAACGCCAAGGTCAAAGGTCATGGTCAAACTGCTGCTATTCGCTCAACTGATTCCTTGACTAGTCAAATGGATAACATAGCCATGGTTGATATATTGGATCCTGAGTATCGTGACCATGACCAATCAGAAAATGAGACAAGAATCCTATGACAGTTGCTGTTCTTCAGCCACCAGCCAAGTCAAGGTCAGCAACACAAACGCCCTTGACCCTGATTCTCAAGCTAATATTTATTTGGAGTTTACAAAATCTGCAGTGATCGAAGCACACGTTCTGCCATTAGCCTTGGAATTTGACCTTCATCAAACGACCATGATTTTCAATAATGATTCGAATCGTATGAATCAAAATTCCCACAGTGAAGAATGGAAGACTTTATAACTTAACCTTAGACCTTTTGGCTAAAAATAAAATATTAGCATGAACTCAACTTTTGTATTTTTCAATTTTTTATATTTTCATGACGACAAGTTTCAAGTTTAGCAAAGTCAAGGTCAAACAATTTTGTAACCTAGCTCGAATAAATTGAAAATTGACATCATCCTAATTTTAGTTAATTTTTTAGGATTGACTTTTAATTTTACTTCGAATCGTAGAATTAATTTTACCCATCAAAATGAAGAAATCCCCAGCGAGTTTCTTTTGCAGTGGATGTGGCGATTCAGATACTCGAAATTTGCCCTGTGGGCATGGCCCCTGCTCTAATAAACGAATGAGCCCTGTGAATCCAAAGGTCAAAGACCCACGCCCTCCTCCACCTTGCCCAAAAAATCGGACCGGATGTGGTTGTGGCTGTTGCCCTCTTGACCCTCCTCGCCCTTCGACCTGCTATGACCTCAAATTGATTCAACTCCAGAATTGTTATTGTTGCAAAGTCTCAGATGCATGCAAACGTCGAAGGTCAAGATTCTATGATCGTTGGCAACAACATTTGGATCGTTTAGCCCCAGTCCCTGGCTATGATTACAGGACTTATTGTTGTGATAATTATTTGGACCTTTGGAGGAACAAGGATTTTGAACGATATACTCGCTACAAACCAGCGTACAAGGGTCAAAGGTTAAGGACTAAAGATGCCTACATGTTCATGCATGCTTTGAGTGAATCTTTACAAAATGAAGAAAATACTCGCAACGAATGTGCACGAAATGCAGATTGTGATGAGATTTGTACGAGGGAAAATACTTGTCAAGATTTGAGGACTCTTATGGTAATTGAAATATTACATATGCGCAAGCGCATGTTCTCGTTTTTTACGCATGCGTATTTCCTAGGAAAAGCAACAACGATTGTATCAAGAAGAAGGTTATTCATATTGGCATCAACACATGCTTCGTCCAGGTGGATTCGTCAACAAGGCCACTTTGGTCAAATATCGAACGCATCCATTTCGTAAGGACGCTAGTTTTTCAACTCCACTTCATGAATTTTCTACTGGAAGAGATCCTCCGTTCAAGGAATTTCGAGATGTCAAGGTCAACATGTAATTTCTGAGCAAAAGTAAAGCAGAGGAATAAAATTACATTTCCAAATTTATTACGGTAGTACACAATGAGTAATATTTTAAAAATAGAAATTGCGTAATAAAATATTTGATTTCCATTGATTTCTAATTTGAGAAATTGTGCTTGTACCGCATTCTAGAATCTAGTAGATTTCCCGGCGAGATTTGAAAAAAAAATTCTTTCTGCGTTAGTTTTAAGCCGGCCGTATTAGCAGACACAAGTGCCGTT
>WJEZ01003568.1:0-10566 GCA_009869925.1 Thalassaphorura encarpata
CGGTGCGGGCGGATTATTTGCTTTTGCACGCTTGCTTGAATTTTGTGCAAATTTTAATTGCACAATGAGGATGATGGATTAAGCAAAATCTTTCAATCCGGTTGTGTGTGAATTAAGACAAGTTTTAATATGCGGAGGTGTCAATCATTAAACATGAACAAGAAATACACTCATGGCCTTACTGCGTAGAAAATTCATGCATGTGAATACGAATATGAATTTTTCTGAGCTGAAATAATTTCTTATTTGAATTATTATGCATAAGTTTGACAGGAAATATCGTTCACATTGAATTGACATGAACATGGTTTAATTTATCACCTCAACCGAAACTTACGTGTTTTTAATATTTCAGGAGAAAATCCAAATAAAAATTTGAAAGGAAAATTTCTCACTCTTGTAAAATTATTAACAGAAAAATTCATTGAATAATATGAATGACACGCCTCATTGCATATTCCGTCTCACTCATGATTTCTGGAGAACTTGAAAAAATTAAAGCCGGTACTTGGCAAGTATTTGCGCATATTTAACACAAAAGGTACATGGTTAAGCATAAAATATAGCACAAGTGGGATCATTCACAATTTGTAATTCATGCGTTTTCCTACAAAGAGAATCTTTTACAAAGAAACGGCACTTATTCAGAAATTTTGCATGAATAATGAATTTTCAAATCACAGGTATAAAAATGGGACCGCCAGCATGAACTTGAGCATATTAATTCCATTAAATTATCAAGTCGATATTGGTAAGCTTTTTTTATCTACTTTAACTTCAAAATTCAGTGTGATTTACAAAATAATAATAATTTTTCAGAATTTCTTCGCAATTCATAATGAAATATCCAATTGGTCTTCTTCTTGTTGCTTCTTTGGCATTGGCACTCGTTGCTTTGTCCAATGCTAACCCAGCACCGGAACCGCAGGCAGATGCTGGGTGTACTTTTCAGTGTGGAATTTGGAATACTTGTCGACTTCGAAATACTGATGATCCTATTGGGAAATGTGGTAATTCTCCTCCTGGATGCCAATGCACAGGATTTGCAAGTAATTGGTGGAAACCTTGGACCTGGAGCTGGGGACGCTAAGAAAGCGAAATAAAATTCAAAATTATTAGTTTAAAGTACTTGGCAACTGCGCTATAAATTGAAAATTAAATTTATTCGAATAAAAATTGAATTCGGTAATGCAACGCACGTGAAAAATTGAACAGCACTTAATAGTATAGTATGACGTTATGGTCACGCTATAGCTATATAGGGTATATCCTATACCAATTATTCCCTGGACACACGTCACAAGTCACAACGTCATGAGCCGACCAATGCCAATGTCAAATTTACTTGCTATTTACTATGTCGGTCATAAAATGAAGGTGACTAATTCACAAAGTAATAGACACATTAAAATTATTTTTCATCTATAGTCAAAACTTTCACTTGTTTTCTGTCCGTCGCAGTTTTGTTATGTTTGTAGTGAGTAGTGTTTTGCCATTTCTACTACTTGAATCATCCGTACAAAAGCCATGTCAAGATCACGATCAGAAAGTTGCAAGTTACGAGTTGTACTTTTAATAATTTTAAATGGGTTTTTAATATCGACGGCTGTAGGCTTTTTAGATTTTGACAAAATCCTATTGTCCAAGCAGAGCAGCAGCAGCAGTTTATCCCAGGTTTCAACACAAATTACACAAAACAAATTTTAGTTCCAAATTTAGCTAATGAATTCCCATGTATAGAAACTCAAGCAACTTACACTCCAACAACGATCCCAGCATGAAGAATTTACTAAAAACATACGAAACAGGGGGAAGAAAAAACCCACAGCAAAAGACAGATCTATTGGTAAAAACGGAAAGGCTGGGAAGGAGAGTGAAATGATGGCATTTCTTGGTATGAAGGTCAAAGAACCACTAATAATTTTGAAACCCCAAAACACCACTGAAAATGAAACGGGTGAAATTGAGTGCCGTCGGACAAGGCTGATGTATCCATTCAGAGATCCAATATTTTTTCTTGGAAATTCCAGCGTAGGATTGAAGAAAGATCCAGTTTGTAATTGGGCAATGATTGTGAGTGCCAGTCAATTAATTAGGAATCTCAATTAATTAATTAAATCGTGTACAGGGAACAGAAGCATGTCTACCCCGCCTTTCCTGTCACATTTTCCAACTGGTAGACACAGGTAATTGTGAAGAAAGTCTAGAAATCACAGACGGTCATCACGGGTATAAAAAATACTGCGGGTCGGACGCTCCAATAAATATAACAGCAGCAGATGGGCTACGAGATCTGTATATAATATACAGGACACCAAAAGTTAACGCAACTGACAATTTGGAGTTCAGGTTCAATTGCACCGTTAGTTGTGCAGGGCATGGAGAAGGGACACCCTTACCAAGGACCAAGACACCCAGGGTCAATCCACTATTGCTGTAAGATTAAAATTAAGTTGAGTTAAGCGAATAAAATATTAAACTATTAATACATTAATTTGGAAGACTGTGGAAGAAAACAAAATCAAGACAGAATTATAAATGGGTTAAATGCAACAAAAGGAGAATTTCCATGGCTTGTTTCTCTAGTCCAAACAAATACAAGACAACCATTTTGTGGTGGAGCCATCGTAAATGACCGAATCGTTCTAACGGCTGCTCATTGTATCAAGGGAATATTTATGAATTACAAAAATTTACAAGTAGTCATGAATGGAAATATTATGGATCCTTTGGCTAATGCATTTGCTATGACGTGAGTAATCTGAAGATAAGCAGGTTATAGTGTAATATAATTATTAATATTTCATCTATAGTGAAAAACCTGTGCCAAAAACATACAAGGAAGACGTCGTGGCTGAACTTGACCGTGGGAATAATTCAATTCGTTATTCAATAGAGGAAATCATCATTCATCCACTTTATGTCACAGAGTAAGCTCATAATTTTTTTTGATTTGGTCCAAAGCAATAAAAATATTTTCCTCTAGAACCAATGACTTTGACGTAGCATTACTTCGCTTACCTACCCCAGTGGATTTTTCCGAATCTCACCATCTTATCCCAACATGTCTGCCCAAATTAGGTTCATACCTTCGGACATACGCTACAGTAAATGCTACGATTTCTGGATGGGGACTAACAGAGCCAGACGGACAATATACGAGTCCAGTATTGAAAAAACTGACGGTTCCTGTCATTCCACAGAAAAGGTGCAAATTCTTATATGCCCACAGATTAAATCGTAGAATGTTGTGTGCCGGCTATGAAGAAGGTGGGAGGGATTCTTGTATGGTAATTCAGTTGAGTTAACCCTTGACATGCATAATTTGATGATCATTTATTGCATTTATTTATTCTTAGGGTGACAGCGGCGGTCCTCTAGTCTACGAAGAAAAGCCACAAGTCTGGACTCAAATCGGAACCGTGAGCTGGGGGGAAGGCTGTGCGACAAAGGCAAATCCAGGAGTTTACATTCGAACAACTGGTTAGTTTGATTTATAAATTTGAATATCTCAAACAGACTTTGGATTTGAATTATTATAAATTCATTGCAGAAAGCGGTCAATGGGTCAGCTTCCATTCAAATGCAAATGATGCAGTTTGGTGCAAACGACCACCTTCATTGAATTGAACTCGAATTGTTATACCAATTGATTTCAAGTTTATTGAAACATTAAAATTAGTACATTCTATGCTGGATAATATAATAATAACTTATATATTGAGAAAACAGTCTCAATTAGATGATCGCACAACATGCTCGTAATCGTAATGCTGGATACATCAGGCCTATCTCGTTACATCAATCCTTCTGCGCTCGCTCGTACAGACCGGAATTTCTTACCAAATCCAAAAACTCCTCGGAATTGACCGTTTCAGCCCTTAGCTCCCTCGGTCTCCTCTCCGAAACTCACTAGGTATGGGGATACGGGCTCCTAGCTATATAAACTGAATCAAGTGGAAGCGGGTATACATTGATTAACCAATGTTACCCTGTTTCTTAGGAATCACGTTTCTCAGTCAATTCTAACAAATACTGCTGCTTAATTTAGGATTGTGTATCTATCTTCTACTCGAGTACTTAACCGATTTTTAAAAACTGAGCCAATCGGAGGTATTTTAGGTTCAAATTTTTCTCTTGCTTAGAAGTTAGGAACAAAATGAAAAATGTGATAAATTTGGTCCGGCGCTTTAATGCTAAAGTGCCTTAATGAAATGTTAATTAAAATTTTTGTTGTTGGAACCAGTTGTAGAACTTTTAGAGTTTTAGACTGTAGTATCTTTACTAAAAGTTTTTTATAATTGACTGAGAAACTCCACTGTATTTTAAGCAATCTGTGAAGAATAATATGGCAAGGACAAGTATTTTAATGTGGGCAAGTATAAGAGTGGTGAAAGTATTTTAGGGTATGCAAGCACTACAGGGGGTGCAGGAACTGTTTGAGCAATTCTACTTGATTTACACAAGACCATAGAGGACTATAGAAGTGCGCGATTGAAATTTCTAAGAAAGCAATTTTAAGAAATGTGTGTTGTATTAATTTAGATTGACTACTTCAAAGCTGCATCCTAATTGTAAAACAGTAAGCATGACAGACGCAGTAAATCATATAAAATTACATACGCTTCACAGCGATTCCAAGAAGCGCGTTTCGCAATGTTTCCAACGCGACAACTCGGATTTCATACAACATGTCAAGCTTTGTTCGTTCTACATTTGAGAAGCCATACGTGCAGCCGATTTTACTTTTATTTAAAACATGTCGTAACCGGGAGAAATGGCATTACCTGGTAAATGAGAACAGTTTGAGCATTCCTGATTCACATATAATCTTGCAAATATTTTGATAACTTCAAGAGATTAGAAGTGCGATATTGAAATTTCTAAGAAAGCAATCTAAGAACGAGACCAACTATTTATATTGTATTTTTCCCAAAGCAATACATAAAATTCAGATCTTCTTCATTCCCAGCAGTATGTTTATAGCAATGTCGGAAATCACTTGAAAGCAGGCAACCTCTGTGGATTTCTTCATGAGACAAAAGGTGGCTAGATTTATTCCAAAAGTAGTCAGGCATTTTGTTTCTCTTTTGTGTAGGTGAGTACAATTCTGCCATTTTCTGACAATATCCGAAGTGCACATGGATAGCGATCCAGCCAGATGCAAGAAGAGGGATCCGACAACTGAAATTCCAATGAGACCAACCAAGGATGCCGAATATAACTCATATCCCATCGTACGATGAGTTTTGATGATTATGCATACCGAAGCTATCCAATTCGAGCCAAGATAAAAAATGGCAAAGGGAATAAGGATAGTTGAGCAGCCTGAGTTGAATATTTGGTTTACCAGTTGGTACTGCCTCAGTATGCTCATCGAACTCTTTGATGGCTCGACTTCTCTATATGTACTGATAATTATTAATTGCGATGAAATTACAAATGCATGTTAAAATATACCTCAAAATCCGAAATCCTTGGCGTGTTACCATGAAATAGGTCAACGCAAGCATGATGAGAGGAACGCCAGACCCCAAACCTCCAATGAGTAAGTGCACGTCCACAATTCGCAACAATGTTTTCACCAAATAGTTATTCGCTTTGCTAAACCCAAGAATATCATATGTCATGTATGATTTGCCCGATGTCGATACATACAGAAGTGCAAACATTGCGATTTTGATGCTCATCGCTTTGATGATCGAATTTACCAAACCATCCATTTTTTCCCAAGTCTTGTCAAATGATTTTGGCCAAATTACTTGGTAAATCATTAATAATATATATATATATAAATTCTCCAAGGAACATCCACTTTACTTCCATTAATCTGTTTACCTTCAAATTCTCCCATTGCCTCGTAGAATTTATTCATGGCAAAAACAAATTCGGAGCGCTTGAAAATTGCAAACCCCAAAGAACCTATTGTTCCTACAGAAATCAACATGAAGAGAAGCAGGGTGATCCCGTCGGATACCTCAATACTTATGTCCCCGTTCAAGTATTTTGAAAGTTGAATTGTAAGAATAATATGTCGACAACAAGACAGAAGTGCAAAGAGCCAAAACCCACACAATATCTTCGAATCTGTAATTAATTCCAACTTTCCAGTTGAACTGTCCATTTTGAAATTTAAATACCGGAATTGGACACTGGCACTAATTAACCTTGCTAAGGCTGTGTATTTCATTTTGTTAAACGTCTTCAATACAACGTAAATTTACAACTGCCGGATGTCTCGGATCGGAAGAATTTAAGCATATGAAATTTTCCATTACTGTGAGGTTTAACGGTTTTGAAGGTTAAAGTAAAAAATTTATTAGAATTGTAAATATGTAGGTCATACGTACATAATTTTATGTTGGTCACAAGAACCGAGAAATTAATTAATACTCACATTGCCAAAATGTGCCGCGTATATTTTTCCTCGCTATTAACATTTTGAGCTTAGAGCTTGGTATACGAGAAACAAAGTCATGCCATATGCGAAGATTACAACGATATTGACTCAAGCGACTAATAATCTTTGCAAACATTATACAGCTAAATGAAAGAAAAATAATTATATATTCAAGTTAGTTAATAGTGATGAAATCGTGTAACATCACTTTAACCCGTGTAAATGAAAGGATACTAAAAGCCTGTACATTCATATTCTTAGTCCCTAGCAAAACATTTAGCGCAATGTCTGAAATCACTCGCATGCATGTGACTTCGGTGGATTTTTTCATTACACCAAATTTCCCGATATTAACTCCAAACGGTTTCAGACATTTTGTTTCTTTTCTGTCGAGATGAATACAATTTTGCCAATTTCTGATAATCCGTGTGGTACACATATGTAGACATGCGGCAAGATGTAAAAAGAGGACACCACATTCTGTAGTTCCGATAAAAGCCATTACACATGCCAAATACATTTGGAAACCAATGATTCCTTGAGCCCTGATGATAATGTACACAGAAATAACCCAGGCGAAGCCACCGTAAGACCATGATCACAAGAATGAAAAAAGAAGAGTAGCAAGCGTTGAACATTTGATTGACCAGTTGGTACACTCTTAAAGTCTTAATTGTATTTCTTGAAGGCTTCGTAGCTCTAAGGGTGAAAAAAATTTAAAGATTTAAATTATAAATTTAATTTAAAATTTTTAAAAACTAAGATCATATTAATTTTTTGAGTCATACTCTAAAATTTGAAGTGCTCCTCTTGTCACCGTAAAGTAAATCAATATCAGTGCAATGTACACAGAAATAACCCAGGCGAAGCCACCGTAAGCCATGATCACGAGAATAAAAAAAGACGAGTAGCAAGCGTTGAACATTTGATTAACCAGTTGGTACACCCTTAAAGTTTTAATTGTATTTCTTGAAGGCTTCGTAGCTCTAAGGGTGAAAAAAATTTCGACGTTTTTAAAAACTAAGATCATATTAATTTTTTGAGTCATACTCTAAAATTTGAAGTGCTCCTCTTGTCACCGTAAAGTAAATCAATATCAGTGCAATAACTGGTATTCCAATTGCAAAGGACCCACACATCAGATAAACGTCCATGATTCCAAAGATAATTCCCAGAATCAGCCAATAATCCGAGTCATTGAATCCGAGAATTGCACTAGTCATGTAGAGCTTACTCAAAGTCGTTGCATGAAGAATTGCAATCATCACCAGGTTTATCGTGATCAAATAAGTCATCCATTGGACAAATTCATCTAATTTTACCCAAGTTCTAACGAATTTCAATCGCCATTTTTCTAAATTATAATTCAGAATTAAAATTGAACGTGTTTCAAGTTAGTTTTATTTGCTAACCTTCCAATTTGTTTTGAATTTTGAGGAATACATTAAATGTAAACACGACGTCAGGTCCCTTGAGGATTATAAACGCAAGCAAAGCTACTGTTCCTTGCACAACGATAGTGAAAAGAAATAAAACGATTCCGTCCGCTAACTTGAGTTCTATGCATCCGTTTATAAATTTTACGAGTTGATTTAGAAGAAGAACATTTCGAAATACAAAGAGAAGAACTGAAGTGTAAAAACCAAACATGTGCTTAAAAGTAAGTATTAGTTCCAAATTTCCGGTTCTTTCGTCCATTGTGAGTAGAGTGTACCGGAATTGGGCACAATAGCCCATCAATTTGGCAAGGCGCTTGAACTTCATGCTTTGAACAGATATAATTACATTGACAGAATTTGATCACAAATCTAATGCTTCCTGCCTACAATTTTGAGTGGCGTGCTTATTAAATGGCTCAAAAGGGACCAAGCTGAAGGAATTGTGTTGGCTAAAGTAGAGCTGAGTAAATTGAATGTCAAATGTCATCTATAGGCGAGTATTTTATCACATTTCATCGCATTTGTAATGAATACGCCTTAAAATTTCTATCATTCCAAAGGTGAAGAGAACCAGTAAAGTTAATATTAACGATGGCATCGTATAAGAAGTTGATGTACCTTGTAATGTTATTTGATATAGGTTTATTAATGATTTATCTCATATACTATTTATGGTTATGGTAGTTCATTGAAAATTTTTCCAATTTGTTCTTTTCTCACACAAATACATTGCCTGCATAATTCAATACATCCTAATTCTTGTTCTAGCGGTTCAATTCGTTATTCGTGATACTTTACAAATTTCATGTTATCATTCTTTGTCTTTCCATTTGACATGACATACTTCTAATATTAATTTGTTAAAGAATAGAACCAAAAAAATCTCAAAAATGTTGTGTAGATGCTTAGAATTAAATATGCTAGTGGTCATAAAGCTAATTGTTAGAACAAAAATTAAAGCATTCATAATATTTTCAATTTGCAACTTCTTGACACTCGACCAACCAAACAACAAATGAAAATAATAGATAAGACTTTCGCAGGAAAATGAAAAATCGCAATGTAATTGTGAAGAAAATAAAATCCAAATTTCAATCAACAACGAACATGTACCCGAGAACAGTTCTAAGTTACTGAAAATTTATGCATTCCTACTGGGTCCTCTCCTCTTATAAGTGAATTGATGTAGTAATCCACGAAAAACAGGATTTGTAAACATGCCGAGGGTCTGGACTTTGGAGTATTGAGCAATTGATGAATATTTTGTAATGTAGCCTGAATGTAAGAACAAATGGAAATTTCATGCTGGACGGACCTAACACTTCCAACCCAGTTATTGCAAAAATGCAGCGATCGTAATTTATCTATAATTTAATATCGGTTTTTTGGCGTGGTTGTTGAAGACAAAGGAAGACGTAAAATGTCGTCAACCGTTTCACTCCAATTAGGAAGGCTTAATAATTTACACTGCCTACAGTCTCAGGAACTCACGAATTGGTCTAATAGTTTAAAACACTACTTCTACCAGGTTTAAGTGACTTAAGTTACTAGTTTAAAACCGGTGACTACCAAAATGTTAAGTCGTTTAGAACTGAATACGATAACAAGTGTAATTAAATTCAGCTGTAAAATTGGGCTTATCACACTGGAGTGTAGAAATAGTATTGTGCGAAACTCTAGTTTAAAATGGAAAAAATCGTTCTTCCTTATTAGGGCTATTTTTGGTATTTGCTATTCGATATTCGTGATTTTTCGATTTCGAGACACAGATACGCAAAACTACAACGACTTAGCTGTACATTTATGGAGTATGGGATATCATACAGTCTTAACCTGTGTTCACATGACTTGCATTTTTGATATTGACCAAATCTCGGAAATATTCAACAACGTGTTAATCCTCAACACTCGTTGCGGTAATTTTGTAAACTTTGTAGTATTTTGTAAAAATAAATAAATATTCATTATAGGTTCCATGCTCAATGTCTACGAGTTGGGGGGCAAGGTTGGAAAGTTGAGAGAAAATCTTGTCCGCCTTATTGTTTGGTTTTACATCTGTATAGGAATACTATACGTTTGTGTGATTGCCTTAAATGCAGACCTACCACCGCATTTGTCATCTGTATTTATACAACGGTATCGTACTTCTTTTTTGACTCGGTCTGCGTTCTTCATTTTGGAAGGTTTTTCGTTGATGGACATGTTGAGCCTTTATTGCTTTTTAATCATTCTAATCGAATTTTCTTACATCTTCAGCACCAAGTTTTGGTTGAAATATTTATGGTAACGTTTATCCTTAGAATGGATCAATCAGTCTAATCTATTGATTTTAATGTGCAGTGCAACTTGGAGCGAACTTTTCGATGATAAGCTATTTGACCTAGAAGTTGGGAAAAATTCTTTCTTGTTGCACAGACAGCTATTCATTTTCAGCACGGTTCATAACAATTGTATTGGCCGATTGTATCTACCTGTCATGAAATTTATCCTTTTTGTCTATTCAATCCATTCCATCTACGCTGTTATTGTGCTGGGAGCTAGTCTGGACTACTCAACTTATTTATTGGCTTCATTAATCATTATTTCCACTTACCTTGACCTAATTCCGACAACTTTTGTCATGTCACAAATCTATACTTACTCTTCTGAGTTTCTTGAAATTGTTTCAGAGTCTAGTTGCAGAGTACATGGCAAAGCAAAGCAAATGATCGATCTGAGGAATATTAG
>WJEZ01003569.1:0-10565 GCA_009869925.1 Thalassaphorura encarpata
CAATTTACATCTGCTTCCATTAGATTCCATTTATATAATTAGGCGTCCGATCCCCTGTACCTAGCGCCTCGCACAGAGCACAGCGGGGGAGCCAAGAGCTGAAACGCTGAAATCCGAGGACTTTTTGGATTTCGTCAAGAATTGCGACCTGTAGAACGCGTACGGACCACGGCGCGGACTATCGCATAGACGAAAATGCTAGCGCATTTCGTCAATAATTTAGCACTACTAAACTTAACCTTGACTTTAATTTGTTTTTAATGTGTAATCGTTTTTATCTACAATTAGTGAACTGATAATAAAAACCGTATTTAGTTCCAAGTTATGCGTAGTCAGAATTTAATCACTTATCATTATTGCAATCATTCAATTAGGTTTGTTTTGACATTAGTTATAGTTTTTGCAACTTCAATTCCAAATATTTCAACAGACCAAAAAATTCTTCCCACTTGGTTTTATGATTTCCCTATTGAAAAATGCATGCATGACCCTTGGATTTTTTCTCCTGGAATAATAAATATTACGCGTAGTCATTTTTTGGAAATTTCAAATGGAAGTAGTCACACGTAAGTATTGCAATTATGAAATTAATTAAAAAACGTGCTTAATTCAATTTTTTATCCAGCGGTGCCGTTTTTATTGGTCTTCAAGGACTGAGCATTGGATTTGATCAACATAATCTTATGACATTGGAATTTACAATAGAAATACCAGAGGTTTATTTTCTCAGATTCCAGTTATGATGCCAGATGCCACTGGTGAGTTGGATTTGCGTGCATTCCGTCAAGTTACATTTCCTTCCGGACAATTCCGTGGCAATGGACCATTGGTTGCTTTCACTAAAAATGTGTACATTGAGGGAACAATTCGGATGACTGAAATCTTAATGACGGGTTATATCCGAGTTCACAAAATAATTAAGTAAACAATTTGAACTTCACATCAGCCTTCGTAAACCTTGGATCATTCAAAGTCGATAATGGGTTAGGATTTGAAGAAGTGGATTGGGTTACCTGGAATAGAGATTTCATGTCTAACTTTAATTTCGATTGGGCTGACATGTCAATCAAGGACTCAATTCTTGCCAAAATAGCCATGACTATGAATCAAAATGGCTGGGTAAGGAAAAAGTCGTGTTTGCTAAATGTTAAGAGTTTATACTTAAAGTAATCTGATTATTGCTGCTATTCAGGAAATGCGGTTTGTGGATTATATGAATTTTCTTAAAAATACCTTGTGAAGAAATTCCAAAGGCTACCAGCATAATTTGATATGAAATATTATTTATAAGTGTCTAGGTTGATTTTGCCATTTTGCATATAGTAAAAATAAATCATGAATGAGTTCTCCGTCCTCTGTTTCTTCTGTACTGGCACCGGCATAGACAACGCTAAGGTTTTAAATTGTATTCAGGGCAGAGACATGACTAGTTGGATAAATAAACAATAAACTATATTTCTCATTTCTCTAACAAAATTCTCATGTTTAATATAATTTTGCTAGAATTTTCTTTACTACTATTTGAAATAATTTAATTGGACAGACTTTTATTATAAAATGTACCTAAAATTAAAATACAGTAAGTTTTCTACGTTTCACTCTTGAAAGTTGGTTCAAGGTAATGCAAGAGTAGTCAAAACAGGAGCAGTAGCAATGTCCCTATGATACAAGGTTCGTTTGAGAAAATGTTCTCCAGGATAAACTCCGTCAATTGGAAATCCTTTTTCCCTGGACTTCTCAGTCATAAACATTGGCTTGATGAGGACGGAATTATCTGGCTTCATGAAAAATGCAATAGACTGACGTGGATTTTTCTGTCTTGCTTCTCCTTCTGGAATCATCACACGATGGATCTGAAAAATGATGCAAAAAATTAGTCAAATTTAGTCTTAAAATGTCAAAGGTCAAGTAGACCTACCGTTGATGGAAAAATTCCTCCAGTCCAATAATGAAGTAAATCTCCAACGTTGATAAGAGCACAACCTGGAATTGGTTTGGCTGAAATCCATTCACCATCCACTCCAAGTACCTGCGATTAATTAATAAACTTTTGAGCCTAATAATTAATAAGCTAAAAATAGATAAAGTCCTCAATATCTAAATTTTTACCTCGAGTCCATCGAATGCATCTTGAAATAAAACTGTAATGGTCCCATAATCTGTATGTTCTCCACAACCAACTGTGCCTGGAGTAGGCCTTTTTGGAATGGGAGGGTAGAATAATGTGCGCAATTGGGTAAAATTTGGAACTGAAGAATCCTGCAAATTTTGATGCGATTCTACAATATATTCTTCATTCTCAAGTCCCAATGCCATTCCAAGAAGACGACAAATTTTTACTCCAAGGATTTTGCAATGACTCATTAATTCATTCAGTTTAGCTTCAAAATCAGGATTAGGGTATGGGAGGTCCACGCCATGGTCAAAGGATTGAACATCAAAGGATTCACGGAGCTCAAAATTTCCTGTCAGGTCCAATCTATGCAGAAAATTCGCATATTATAATTTTAACTAATCGTAAAAACCAATTAAAATTATGAAATCCGACAAATTTCTCACCTTTCTTCCCCAATCTTATTGTATCCATGAAAATTTCCAGCATAATCTCTTTTAAATTGATTTTTTACTTCAAAGGGTTGTTTGAAAAATATTTTGGATGTATCAAATACATCATCAATCTAAAAGATAAATAGCAAAGCCATAAAATGGTAACTTAGTTGACATAATGTAAATTAATTGGGTAATTACAATATGCACAATCTTACCGATTCTTGCGGTACACCATGATTTCGTAAGTAAACAAAACCTCGGAATTTTAAGGCAATTCCGAATTTTTCTGCTGCAGCTTTATATTCAGCATTAGTGGCTTCTGGGTTCAAAATTTCAGACAAATCGACAATTGGAAGTTCTGCCATTGCTTTATAATGAATTAAAAGAACTTATTGGCTAGCTTGATAAAGTTGGAAATTGAAGTGATTTGACAAACTTTGTTGCGAAGTGTGATAAATAACTTGAACCGGGAACGGCTCTTATATAGTCGAACGACCAAACTTAAAGTTACATTAAAAAACTAATCATCTCAGATGCCGAAGGAATTAGTTGCCGCAATTTGCATCTATTCTGAGATAGAAATCCAGGAATTCTCTATTGCTTGACCTTTGGTGACGACTTTGTTTTCAACATAAATATTTTATCAGTTTGACGGAATTTCTAGGAAGCTCCTTATACAGATTCTTGACCTAGTTGTGAACTATAGCACGAAAATTTGATTTGCATACGAGTGCTACAACTAATAAAAAATTAATTGAGAGCTTATATAACACTTGTGTCGTAACACTTAATCGTAATTCATATATTTAAATCAGATTCTTGTTATGCTTTCACTGGAATCTGCTAATTCTTTCCAAAGAAAGCAAATAGCATAAGAATATTGATAAAAATATAAATAGTTTACTAGGAAGGAATTATTGATAGATAGATAGGCGGCATTAGATAATTTTTGCAAGTGTCTTAGTTAATAGCTAATTTAATTGAGATAACTCATATGCACTCCTTTTTCTGGCTAAGACGAAGATTAACATACGTAATTTCCTTTGCGAGTTTTATTAAGTCAGTCATTGACATTCACTTTGGCTTAGGCTTAGTGTAATGTCTGTTATCTATTCTCCTTGGTCAGCAGTAAATAAACATGATGAGTACGCACAGTGCTAGTATAAGAAACAGTTGTATGTCCAAAGTCTCACGGGTGCCGTGCCGAGTGCAAAATCGTGTATTTTAAGAATTCGCGAAAGAATTACGTACGCAAGTCTCAAGTTTGTTCGTTCTGGCATTGGCAATGGTATTTGGCATACGCATATCCTGTCCCGTGCAAAAACCACATGGTAGAGATATGCCAAAGCCAAACTAGATTTAACCCATGCTATTTCTCTGTATCGATCCACAACTTCAAGTTTCTGCCTGTGCAGAATTCAAGGAAAGAGCAAGACGTGCATACAATTTCATCACCCGGTTCGCAGAACTTGGATTTGCGTTTGTTACTGCTAAAAAGTGACCAGATTTCTTAATAAATGAGTTTATTCATTTTTGATCTCTACAGTTGAGTTCAACTCAAAAAATTATATTAACGTTTTAACAATTTAAAACAAAATAGCATTCGTTTTACTGCCCATTTCGATTAATCATGTGCGAAAAGAAAGATAGCGAAAGTGAGAATGAAAGTGCAAATGGGGTAAATGGAAATTTAGTATGTGATGAAGAATCCGGCTCTGGCACTACGAGTTCTGATTCTGGATCAAAATCAAGAAAATTAGATGTTGGATGGGCATGGGTCATTGTTGCTGCAAGTTTTGCACTACAATTCGTCGGTAAGTAATTAATAAATTATTTTTTTTTATAAAACTTTGACATTTTATTTAATTTTCCAATTTTTTTCAGGCGATGGAATGGCAAATTGTTTTGGGATATTTTTTATACCCATCAGTGCAGAATTTCCGGAAGGAGGGAAAAGTTCTGTGGGATGGATTGCATCTATTTTACAAGCAGTTTTACATTGTGCAGGTAATTTATAAATTTTTAAATATAGTTAGCTTCAGTAGTATGATTTTTTTGACTATTTTTTATTTCTTTTAAGGACCATTTGGCTCTGGTTTCATCAATCGATTCGGTTGTCGAACTGTTACAGTGATTGGAACAACAATTGCCGCCCTTGGATTTGCATTGACTTATTTTGCAATGGACATTTTTATGATTTACGTTACAATCGGTGTCATTGGAGGTTAGAAAAGTATAAAAAGAATTCGACAAAATAGAAAAATTACACAATTGATATGTATTTTTGTATTTCTCATTACAAGGCATCGGATTTGGATTTATTTACATGGTCTCAATGGTAGCTGTGCCAGAATGGTTTGATAAAAGAAGATCATTTGCCCTTGGCATTGCATCTTGTGGCTCTGGGATTGGAACTATGGTCATGGAAATTATTTTTAATGGACTGGTAAAGCATTAATTTAATTATTCAAAAAAATGTCCAAGATAATCACAAATTTTCAAATTCTCTATGTAAATTTTTATATAGTTAAAAGAATTTGAATGGCGTCATGCCCTCTTGATTGCTGCAGCAATCCTCTTCTCAGCTTCTTTACTTGGGCTACTGTACATTCCACTCAAGAAAAAACCGGAAAAACAGAAGGAGTCACAAGAAAAAGGAACTGTTGCAGTGAAAACTGAAAAACAAAAGCACATTGATTTTTCTGTATGCAAGGATCCATTTTTTATCATTCTGGCTTTGTCCAATGTACTCCAAGGGATTGGCTACATTGTACCATACTCTTATTTACCCGTAAGCCAAATCAAAATCTATTGCAATCTAAATTTTACTTGCACTGATTAGTTAATATTCAAAAATAGGAGATCGAAAAGAATGTTGGCGGGGTTTCTAGCACACTCCTTGGAATTATTGGCGTGAGCAGTGTATTGAGTCGAATCATTTTGGGCTATTTTACTGATAATCCATTCATCAATCGGGTTTATCTTCTTAGTTTTGGTCTTACTATTTCCGGAATAGGTAAGGTCAAGCTCAAGGTTATAATATTTGCATAAAGAAATAAATTTTTAATTTTATTCGTTAATATTTGAACTAGCAACTGTGATCTGTCCTCATCTCATCTCATTGTGGCCACTCAGAGTCTACGCTGCAGTGTATGGAACTCTGATGGGAATTTATGTATCCCTAAAGACTGTCGTTTTGGCTGATTTACTCGGAGTAGAAAGATTAACTGATGCATTTGGTTTTCAACTATTAATTCAAACAGTCGGATTTTTAATTGGCCCCCCATTTGGCTGATTTACTCGGAGTAGAAAGATTAACTGATGCATTTGGTTTTCAACTATTAATTCAAACAGTCGGATTTTTAATTGGTCCCCCATCAGTTGGTTAGTACATAAACTAATGAACCGCACGTTTTTTCGCATGTGCTAAAATACGATCTTATTTTGCACAGGCGCACTTCGCGACAGATTCGGTGATTACATTTATGGATTCTACTTGGCTGGGAGTACTTTAAGTCTGAGCGGTCTGGTCCTTCTTCTGATTCCTGTTGTCCAAATGTACCAGAGGAAAAAAGAACAAAAACAAAATTCGCAAGTATTGACTGATATAGTGCTACCTGAAAATATGGAAGGAACCTTAGCTTAATATGAAAAAGTGTATTTATGAAATGTTCACTCAAGTATTAGCAATTTTTGTACAGAAAGAGTTGAGTTGCTATTTTGACTTTTACAAATGTAATGTACAGAAGTAGTACAACTAAAATTGATAAAATTAATTTTGTATAGGCCCTTCTTTAACTTGGAAGCAATGTATTCTCAAATACTTTAGGCAAATATTTTCTAGCTCTCACTTCTTTTCCATTTTTTACTAAAAGCAATCAAAAAATAAATAATTTGAGTGTAGTTTAAAGTTCAAAATTTAATTCGAATGCAAATATTTTCATTTCGGCCAACATTAGGCAGCTTCATTTGAATTTCGCTATGTAATAATTTAAAATGTGCTAATATTGAAACAGCAGTACTACAACTGTTTCACAAAGGCTGCGAAGTCTTTGTGAAAGTTACAGCAATAGGCAAACTTATCCCTTAAGGAATTATATATGCATTTTGGAACATTATCGCTCATAATCGTGTGCACACATGTGTACAACTTTATGAATGGGTACTAACCCTGTGGACAAGCCGAGGAAATATTATTTGCAGATCACCCCATTGTGTGTCACATTAATATTGTCTACCTGTTACCGACCCGTTAGCGATAAGCGACGAAAACAAAAATATTTTCGACGTCAAGTAGGACATTTCCTTATACTAGAATTGCATCATTGTAGGTCAGTTCGTTATTGACAGCGTGCAGCATTGCAAGGGTAGAAGAAATCCGCAAGCCTTCAGCACCAGATTTTAATCTTCTTCCAAGCTCTGACGACACCATGGCGTCTGTTGCTACCATCGTCTTCTTGACCCTCTTCGCTCTAATCACGCTATCAAACATCTTGCCAATCAACATGGAAAGTAATCAACTTATAATAGTTATCTTGTTAATCCTAAATTTTTGAATACTAAATGTACATTTTGTAATTTAACAGTAATACAATGTTACGAATGTGACAATCATGGAGCAAAAGAGGCATCAGAGGACAACTGCTTTTCGATGAAAGATCCATCAAGTATAAAGGTCGTGGATTGCGCCACTAATAAATTAGGTCATCAACCTCGCTGCCACACTCAAGGATCTGACGGTAGTACTGGAAAGGAGCGAAATTTTGTCCATAGATTTTGTGGTATGAATATTCCAACAGACGGAACTGGACTTGGATGTGCTCCAAATCCATCAGCAGGAGAAGCTTTAACACTTTGTGGTTGTGACACAGATAAGTGTAATGATAAACCTATTAGCACATTTGATGCTGACTCCGAGGTATTGTAAAATTTGTGCTATACTGGGATGAAATAAAAAATTACTTATTTATCAGCATAACAAATTAAGTTACAATTGTGCGTAAATTATTTACATACTGTTGGTTTAATTAGCGATATGGGCGGACAACATTTCTATGTATAAGATTGAAACCTAGAGATGCTAAAAACATGTAAAGTGTCTTCGTAATATGTTTTCAACCCTAAAAATCAAACGCAAAAATATTTTTGTACAGAAAGAAGGTCATTGCTCTAAAGACTAAACAATATTTCCGTATTTGTACCAAAAGAGGTCAATAATGTCAGTCTCAATAATATTTTCCTATTTGTACCAAAAGGAGGTCATATGAATATCTGAATAATATTTTCGAGGTTTTTATGCCTACTAACTTTGCTAAATGTCTTCGTCTCATTCAATTGCTCTAAAGACTAAATAATATTTCCGTATTTGTACCAAAAATGGTCAATAATGTCAGTCTCAATAATATTTTCCTATTTGTACCAAAAGGAGGTCAAATGAACATCTGAATAATATTTGCGAGGTTTTTATGCCTACTAACTTTGCTAAATGTCTTCGTCTCATTCAACAAAAAGGAATTGGCTTTGGAGACACCGTCGCAACAATGGGTTCCACGTACAACTCCAAGCTAGCATCGACCATCTTCGTATTGTTGGCGTTGGCGGCCACCACGACTTTTCTATTTGTTGACAATGTCGATGGCAAGCAAATACTTGGCATTACATTTAAAATTTAACATAGCATAGCAACAATGGGATCCACGCTAGCATCGACCATCTTCGTATTGTTGGCGTTGGCGGCCACCACGACTTTTCTATTTGTTGACAATGTCGATGGCAAGAAAATACTTGGCATTACATTAAAAATTTGTAAATTTACTAATTATACCTCATGTTTTTTTAATTTTTAGGACTAGAATGCTACAACTGTACCACGTATTATGCCAAGGATCAGGAATCGGACAATTGTTTCACGATGGAAGACGAATCAGAGATTGATACTGCAGAATGCAAAGGGACTTGTGTGACTCGACGTCAAACTGCAAGGAAACCATACATTACAAGATGGTGTAGCAAAGGACATCCACCTGCTCCACTTGGGTGTGGCCCAAACCCAAATCGTGAAGGTCCTATCATGTCATTCTGTGTTTGTAAAACTGATAAATGTAATGGGCAAGAGGGCTCATCAATTAAGCTAAAAACTAAGGCTAAACCTAAATCCAATTCTAAGACCACGTAAATTATTATGTACATTTTATTGCAATGAAATAAAAATTACTAAGCATCAGCATCAGCACAAGCGACCAAGTCTAAGGCCACGTAAATTATCATGTACATTTTATTGCAATGAAATAAAAATTACTAAGCATCAGCATCAGCACAAGCGTTATTTGAGTTTTGGTATATTAATTTGATTTTTCCATGCAAAAATAAGGCAGCAGGCAGATTTGCATGGAAATTGAGGTCAAAAGGTCAATATACTTGTTTTTCAACTGGTAGAGGCACTGAATGCGGAAGTGACACACATACTGTACTATGGTAAAAAACAACAACAAGGGTCAATGTACCTTGAGCCAACAACAAGAGCTTCCTTTGGCCTCATTTGATTTACAGACTGAGCGTGGCTTGGTTAGATAAGATTAACCATGGCATCCACGTACATTGCTTTCGCAATTCTTTGCACATTGTTGGCCACATCAAATTTCATACTTGTGATTGTGAATGGCCTTAATGGTAAGCCATTTTCAGCTACAACTTTCATTTATCTAAATGTAGATTAGTGTGTGTGATTGGTTCTATATTTTAGCAATGGTGTCGTTGGACACATTGGACTGCTTTGAATGTGAGTTTCACTATCATGTGAATGGGATTGACGGAGACGAGAATTGTTTCACGATGGCAGATCCAACAAAAATCAAAATCGTCAAATGTGGTGGTCCAAATCCTTTATGCATTACAAATGGGCGAGATGGAACAAGACCTAAAATAACGACTCCAGTTCCTCCCACTCTACCACCTGGGGCTCCAACTCAACCTCCGACTCCTACTCCTGACCCAAACATTCCCATTGTAACGCTACCTCCTGACATATCAAATGGAAGAAAATATATTAGTAGATACTGCGCAAATTTTGAATTTCATAATCGTAATCCTGGATGTGCCATAAATGTAGCTGCTGGGCGTGACGTTCATATCTGTAGTTGCAAGGAACATCTGTGCAACAATAAAACTGGTGATGTTTTTGAAAAACCAACTCCATAATATGAAAAAAATGATTATTGTAATTTAGTTTACAATTTGTGAAAATAAAATCATTACATTGCTCATACAGGAAAAAGAAACTAATTAATATAGTAGTAGTCGGCTTGCTTTACAATGTTGAATACATAAAATAAAGTACGTACGATTACGATGTGCAAACTTATTTTGTCTATGTGTTGATGGGCTTTGGGATTACACAATAAGTTCTTAACAAGAAAACCCAGATCAGAGTGGATTTACGAGTAAAGTGACAGAAATAGACTCGGGAAGCTTTAGCTAAGTCGGGCACTGAAACAAGAATTTTATTTTACACTAGTGTAAAATTCTATTTTGGGCTTATGTCTCTTCTTACCTGGTCTCCTAATGTTATCATGATTGGCAAATGCGAATAGGGCAATGTAATTTTACCATTCTCACTCTCACTTTAAATTCTAAATTACTCAGCGTACGAAGGATTTGGATTAAGAATTTTATTGGTCACAAAAAATGCAACGACGGTTTTTAAAATGGAGAAAACGGTAACTCATTAATAAAATAATATTTGAAATTAAATAATCCCATTTAATTTTTAATGTAATTACACAGAATATCCTTGATCCATACGATATGGTCAAAATTTTAAAAGCTGTGCAAGAAAGTTCGTCGCAGGGCGTCTTAGAACTTCCAGAATATGCAGGTCCAGTCGAAGTCAGAGAATTAGAAGGAAGAGGTCGAGGCATTGTTGCAACGCAAGATATCAATCCTGGTGAATTAGTGATTGTTGCTCAAGCTATTGCAATTATTAATTCAGAAGAAGACGAAGCTGACCTCAGTATAGA
>WJEZ01003571.1:0-10559 GCA_009869925.1 Thalassaphorura encarpata
TCCGACGCGTTGTGCAATTTGGCCAAGAATTGCGACCTGTAGGGTGCGAACAGACAGATTGGACGTCCGCATTAGCTGGGCTTTGCCAGCTAATAAGCCTTGTAATGCTGATCAATATTCCTAAACTGTGCGTCTGGAGAAGATGTTTGAAAGTTATACATATAATCTGAACCGCAGGAATTCAATGGATTATTGAGTGCATGTGAATCACGTTCATATTGATTATCATTTAAACCACTAGGCAAATGAACCTTTTAAGAAAATATGACGTTTTACAATTAAATTCATCTTGTAAATTATTTAAGGGGGCACTCTTTCTAGATATAATTGTTTCAATGGGTTGTGAATTGTTCTCCACTGATTCAGCACTTTGATTAACAGGAATTGATTCACGATTAATATATGCTTCCTCAGAACTTTTTCCAATATCCATCAATTTTTTTCCTTGTTTTTTTTTTTTGGTTTCGTTGCAGACGTCGGCTGGTCTTCTTCACTCGAAGATGATTCCTCCCACTTCATTTCCTTTGCCAGCTCAATTAGTGCCTGCTTTTCCTCCTTCTTTCTCTCTCTTTAAGTTCTTGCAATCCAGCATCACCACTCATATTTTCCTCGGCCAATTTAAATCTATTAAGAAATCAAATGTAGTTTTAATTTAATTTAAAATCTTAAGCAATCACCACAAAATAATACGACACCACAAAATTTACGTCTCAAAATTTTGCACGGTAAAAATATTTTTGCCATTTACATTTATTACAATATTTGTTCGTTTGCAACTTTACAGTTTGTGTGCGACAAATCTCTAAACTGGACATGATAGCTACCGCATCTTCCAAGAGGACTTCATCTGCACCACTACGCCCGTGATCAGTGTCCGTATCAAACAAGTTCTGGAATATTTAAAAGTTGTTCCAAGCTAAATGATTACATATCTTTGCTTAAAAATTCCTGATAAAAGTTAAAAAATAAATATTTAAGAGTACCTGCAATCCAACTCTTTTGTTGATTTTTTGTTTGCGTATTTTATCTGCATATTCTTTCATGTTTATACGCAGCAAATTTATTGTCACGTACATATGTTCCTTCTCGCCCAATCCAGATGACTGAGCTTCTATTTCCTGGCTCCGATTAGTACAAAGCGTTGGTTCCTCAATTGTTTTCAACTTTTCCAATAAAGTCAAGGCTGGGTACTACAACGGCACTTGACGAGCTTTTGATGGCCTCGGTGGCTCAGGCGTACAATTTTCTTCCGGTCGTCTTGGCGAAATTCTTTTGAACCCTTACCTTTTGAGAGGTACCCATTTCTTTGGAAATTTTTTCTTGAATTTTAAAAATCTCGACTTCCATGCAGTTTAAATGGCAATCCTCTTATCAACACTTTTTCTTTTCCTGAGTTATCATTACTGTTAAAAAAACATAGTGTTAGTGTGCAAATGAACCCAAGCCAACAAAGTTCGCCACATTAAAATTACACTAATTTTCATAGAATATTTATTAGTGGGCTAACAAAAAATTATAAATTATATGACATTTTTTCACCTGCATTTGCACTCTGAGCCCAAGTCAAGGATCGGCCTAAACCTAAGTGAAATTTTACTAATTGTTTTGTATGACGCATTAACTTCTTGCGCACATTTTAAAAAGTTATTTACGGATCCTGTTTAAAAGATTAAAAATATTTAGAGGATACTGCAATACGATTATTTAGGGTTTTAGCTGAAACTTTTCTCCGAGGACCAATTCCGCCGTTTTCTACGCCGTCTTCGTGGCTTCGTCGCTAAATAATAATTTCTCGCTATCATTTTCATAAATACTTAGACAGTCATGCATTCAGCAGATTGATATTTTTACAGTTTCCTCCCGGCGGCAAACATTTCTCATTCGTGGCATTCTGTAAAATATAACATTAATATATATTGATAATTAAAACTCGCACCATCGTGGTGAAGTGCTTCATGCTGCAACTGAACCACGCTATTTCAAATTGAAATCATTTCGCTCATTTTTTTGTTCATTTTAGCATTTAATTTCTTTAAAAATAAAAGTAAAAAATATTTAGGATATCCACTAAACTCCCCTCAGTTTGATCGGAGACTTCCACCACTGAGTTCATCCTGTTGGGTGAACGGTTTCAATCAACATGTGAGATTGTAAATTTTCTCTGAATAAAAAAATGGATATTATCAAGTCCCAGTCCAATCTTTTCGGAATTGGGACTTGAGGACTGAGACAAGCCCAAGCCAAAAACAAGAATAACTTGCCATTGAATCTTTAGCCTTGACAGGCTAAAGGCACGTTCTTTCCCTGAACCCCAACGTACTATTAAGGACACCAACCCAACCCAAGACAACAATAGCCGGACCTATAGCCATAGCAGCACAATGGTTCCCTATTTCTACTCTCCCACTCTGTTTACTCCCTTCTTCTAGTTAAGAAAGAATCATCACAAGTCTCTCTACTTGTCTTCTTCCCTCGCCCAGGCAAAAGCGGGACTTAACATTCAATCCATTCTTGCCCCAGCCAAGACCTGGCGGAAAACCGAACTCGGTCGTTCCTACACTTCTGCTGATGTGATGTAAGAATGTAGCAAGCTTTGTTAATCAAGCCACAATCAAAATGTTTTTTGGACGTAATTTGTGTGAAGAAGCATCTTCTCGATTAAATTAGATAAAGACCAAATTTCAAATGTCGAATATATCCGGATCATTTTGATTCACAAGCTGCAAATTTTGTTCCTCCAGTTGGATTATGATGAATTTCAGCGGGAGCCTACTCGGTCTAGTGGTTTAGGCCTCAATTCTATTCAACTGGCCGTGATGACATTGGGTTCAATTCCCGGTGATTCCCAAAAATGCGGTGGTGCGTGAGAGTGCAACTCTAGGTTTTTACCGGTCTAACCGGGTTTTCCCCTTAGTCTCTGAGATCACTTCTTTGGTGCGAATGCAACACAATCTTGCGTACCATTTTACGAAGGAATAGCCCGTGCAGGAATGAGATGGGACGACAGAGGATGGCGCTGTTCGCGGCTGAGTGGATCCAGAATGAGTTTAAGTTGTTACGGACTTTAATACGGACTATCCTTCACTCTACTGCAATGGACAGTTTTCATGCCAATCCTCTGCTCTGAACATTGTACCCAAGTGCACAACAAACAAAGATAAGAACAAATGTCGTCTGTAAGGCCTACGGGTGGTATCCGACGTTAAACGGTTTTTTATCATTTATCTTTTATCACATTGAATTTCAGAACATTGACCACAAGGACCAGTTTCACCTATTTGCCAAAATTCATTCTATTAACTCATTTCCAAGCATTAGTCGATATTCTGGAAGGCTATAAAAACTCAAAATAACATAAAAACTAGAGTTGCAGTTTAAATCAATAATGAAACTACTTTTATGACATACCAAACGATCCAAGGAATTTCAAAACTTTTTTTAATTTTAAATAATGGACAAAGCCAGAATCACCACCAAAATCAGGTAGAGACGTTTTCTACACCTACTCTTGCCGCTAGAATATGCATGACCTCGACTAACCCATCCCAACCCAAGTACATTGGTATTAGTATAGTCCAATTTCCTTTTTGGAACAATCTCAGAAACACTAATTCTCAAGCATCTCAAAGCACGTAGGATGATAAACATCTTATCTTCCAAGTATTTGTTTCCCCCCAGTATGAATACATTTTTGAGTGTTGACCACACGAACCCATTACCCCAATGAATACATAAATTAATTAGTAAGCCAATTAATCTAAATCTAAATAAAATCTGAGTCTAAATTAAGTCAAGAACCAAAAATATAAATATAGTAGACATTTTAGACAGATTTCGCTTTGCTGAGATACTCAACCATTGCTGCACGTATATAGGGTTGAGTCCAGTCCTATATTAAAACTTGCGAACAGGAAAACCATTGGCGGGTAGTAGGTAGACCCTGAAATCGGGGTTGCCGAATTCATTTACTCGTTAACAAAACGTTAAAATGTACAATGTTGAACAGATGCAAGTTAGCAATAATTAAACTAAATACTTATGATAAAACCATCTCATCCATTACTATTTTCAGGTTAGGAGTGTCCAGGAAGATTGGTTTAAATTGACTCAACCCCGCATGGGCAAAGGGTTGGGTCATCCTAGAAATTCGTTGAGTTTAACGTACGTTTGACTCTTGCCCTTGATGAAATCAATAAATGCAAAACTAATTTCTGCTGTCGTCAAGAAACAATTCATTTTGAATATACTGATAAAATAACTCACAATTTCACAACCTTTTTACTGCAAAGAATGAATGAAAACTGTTGGAGGGCCGGGTTTAGAAATTGTTGGCTGTTTCTTTTGGACCGGCAAACTCAAAGCTACATTTCTGTCTGTCTGAATTAAATAAATCTGATTATTCTATCCAGTACTGTATTTGTATAAATATTTGCAAATGTTGATGCATGATTTACATTTATTTACTCCTAAAACAAAATAATCATCACCATAGTGGACGCGTTGTCTTCTCTAGCATGCGGCTAAAAATTAATATTAGAGCGACGTGTCGAGCTGGTCCTAGTTCCAAGAGCGCAAAGCAAGAGTTGTTATAGCTAGTAGAACAACTCATGGGAAGAGTGGAATGCTAGTGCACTGCAAAAAAAAGTCGTTTGGCCATGAGCCAATACTAATTTCATTCTTCGTCTCTTCTCTACTGGATGAGCTAACCATGAAATTGGATCAATACTTCTATTTCAAGCTAGGCCAATTCCAGTTATAGCCTTGGCCTAGCCCCAGTCTTAAAATCCAACCTTCCTCTTCAATATATTTCCCAGTACAATTGGACTTCCAAATTCTTAATTCAAAACTCACTTTTCCAGTTGACTCAAAACAATGGAAGGAAGCCCGGGCGGAGACGGAGTTGAAAATAAGAATGAAATTAGTGGGATGGAAATTGTGGATGAGCCCAAAGGAGACACAAGTCCAAAACTTCCAAACAAAACGCTTGAAGAAATCCAAGCAGAATTTAAATCCAAAGGACATTGTGTGATGAATTCAGAAGAAGGGCGGATTTACTGGAAGGCAGTAAGAGATGAGGCAACAGCTAAAAAAGAGAGGGAAACTGCAGCTGAGAAACGTTATTGGGAAATGTTTCATAATATTATTCACAGCATGCCCTTCAAAGTCCTTGGTTGGGTGTTTTACACAGTGTGGAGTTTAATTCCAGTGGGTGGAATTGTGATTGGAATCATTTATTTTGGAAAGAGTCATTGTACAGCAGAGCCATCTATCTCATCACTTTTAATTACATTGGGACTCATGGGTCTTCTCGTTGGGATTTCTGTCACTAATGACGAAAGGAGGAAAAGATTGGCTGCTCTTCCTTCGGATGCCTCTCGTGGCAACATAGAAGCACAGACGCCTACGCCATCTGTGGGTGGAACTGCCATGGCTGGAGCTACCGCCTGTTGTGGGCTAAATATATGCTGTTGTGCTATTATTATCAAAATAATTCATTTTATCCTCTTTATTGTCACATGTTTTATTGTTTATGGGTTGTTTGAAAATGTACAGTATGAAAAAACAGAGAACAATTCAGAATTTTACTGTGATCAAGTTCTTTACAGATTTGCATTTTGGTCAATTACTTGCTCACTCATTGTAGTTGGGTCAACTATCTTGTTCTTCTTTTTTGGATGTTGTTGTTTTATTGTTTGTACATCATTTGCCTAATAAATTTGATTTAAATTGGCCTAGCCTGAAGATATCATTTTATGCGCCATTCAGTTCTAGTTATAAACAAACAAGGCATTTTATTTCATATTGGTTAATATGATAAAATAATTAATTTTTGAAATATTTTGCAATCAAGCCAAAAAATATTGTAGTTTTGAAATTTGAATTGGAAAAATAGTTTAAAATGAAATTAAAATTGGTTGACGTTAGACTAAGAAAATTAAGCCAACCTGAACGTGAACAATGACTTTTCATTCCCCCAAAGCAATCAAGCAACAATCGAAAACATAGGAAACGGGTGGTGCATATAATTAAATTGGTGGTAAATTATTATGGGTAATTCATGTATCATAAACTCCTTTGTGTATTTTTGCGTAAGGTTAATTAATTAATTGATTGATTTGGTTTATTTCTGTGTTTGTTGCTATACCATTACAGTTTTTTCTCACAAGCACACATTCATCCACAAATAAGGTCAAAAATTTAATAAAAATTCAAAAATTTAAATATAACAATTATAAAAGTTTGGCTAATTTGAAAACAGTATGATCAATTTAATACTTATATATATACTTGCAGACGATCGTTAATGAGGTAATTTTTCACAAGAACGTCGAACTTTTGGAAATATTCTGAAAATTTAGTAGCCATTGGTTAAGCATTCCAAAATTTGGACGTATAGTGCAATTATACGCGTAGGCGTATTTTGTTAAACTCGAGCAACTGTGTAGCTTACTTAAGACATCTGGCTAGTTTCAAAGGTGATAATCTTAAACTAGCAGTTAAAGTCAGCGCAATGGCTGGAAGCCTACATTATTTTCTCCACACAGCGTACTGCGCATGATAATTGATTCGAGTATAATTTCATTTGAAGCTCAGCCTCAATCCAACTCATTTAAGTTTGATTGTTAAGTCCATCCCAAATTATTTACATTAGTCAGCATGTGGCTAGTTTGTTATTTTCCGTATAGCGCATGCACGGTACAGGATTTTATCCTCAAAAAGGTTGCATCCAGGCGAATTCTGCGCATTTTGATCCATTGTACGTTTCCCTGCGCTCAGTCGTTTTCCCTTCATTGAATCGGTTATGAACTTTTCCCTCTTTATGCCCCATGCCTTTACATAATTAAAATGTATCCTCAAAATTTGAAGTGAGAAACCAAAATAGAGTACAGGTCAGACTCAATTCATAAATCTGGTTAATAAAATTAAAGGTTTATAATAATTAATTGAATTCAATTTTATACTTCCTTCCCTTCATAAAAACTGGCTTGTGCTTATCGCACCTAGAAAAAAAATTAATGTCCGGGTTTTTCGCTTCGTATTTTAAATAAAATGGAATTAAAAATATTGGCTTATAATTTTTCGGCGAAAGTGCAGTCTCACTTGTTCGCTTGAACGAACGAATAACATAGAAACTTTTCCTAGAAAATTTTCCTCGTGAAATGATCAAATCTATACTGTTTGAATTGGTCATATCAGCCAACTCATAAGAATATGGAAAAAGCTGTCAAGAAATGAAAAAGTGTACCAAGTATGTCGTGATTTTTACAATAACGCGAAGGATTATATAACACAATGTTGAGTTTATAATTTTTCAATTTTTTTATAATGGCTTGATAAATTCGTTGACCAATTTAGTTGAGATATTTATTAGCTAGTGCAAAGAAAATTATGATAATAAATGTAAACGCGTAATTTATTAATTCCTGCTCAGTATTAATAAGCGTGCAAATTAGATGTTACATTTAAAAAATAAATAAGGATTTATTTATTCTAAAAGCTTTTGAGCTTTACAATCCTTTGTTGGGTTAAACTAAATCATAGTAATTAAAATGTAAGAATAGAATACACAGTATGTATATCGCATAGGGACTTTGAAGAGATGAATGTGTTTTTGTTTGATTATTGATATTCGATTGATCCTCTCCTTGCTTTCAAAATCCATCCATCCTTTGGATTGGGAAATTCTTCCATCATTTCTTCGTCAAAGAATTTGGCCAATTCTCCTTCATCCAAATCTTCTTCAGTACAAAATCCTGTATTTTGATTTGTGGTTGGATGAGAGATATGATCACTCCAAGACTTGTCCACTGGGATATGAACCATTTGTTTTTCTGGTGGTGAAATCCCACTGATTTTATCCATCAAATGTTCACTGGCAGCAGAGAGTCGGCGTTTTATGTTTTGAAAAATTGATGTGCCAGAGTGAGTGTCAAAAAGTGCACGATAATTGTCACCTTCACCCACTCTTTGCTTTTTCTGTTCACTTGCCATTTTGTTAGAACTAATTAATTAATTGATCCAAACGAATCAACTGAATGAAGTTAAATTAATTTGGGAAGTTATGCTTGGAGAGTTGGGCATGGACTAACTGCGTAGATTCAGTTGTTGACGGATTTAGTTGAGTGTAGATTTCTATTTACACTCTAATGTTATTGTAAACAACTGCGTAGATCTTGGCTGAGGCGTAATTACAATCCTCATCTCTTTTCAGTTGGACTCAACACACACCACAAAAAACAGGATGCTATGGTTCTGTATGCAATGTACTTACACCTAATCTAACGTCCATGTTGCATAGCATCACACCACATCTGTCAACGCAAACCATGCATCAAATAAGTTTAATCTCAATTAAATGTTCACTTGCATTAGCTTGTATATTCATCATCACCAGCTATCCTCCTGTCTGTATTCATTGATAATTTAATTTGAAGAATACTTGAAATTTATGGGTTTTGTCAAACGTGGTGGTGATGTTTTGATGTGAAATGTATACAGAATTAAGACAATGATTACACAACTACTTTAACCGAAATAAAATAATCACAGCATAATTTGAATTAATTAATGTATGCTTGAGCGAGGAGGGTAAGGTCAAAGTATGTATTTGTACTATTATTAACACTTGAGATTCCAAAACACTATTCAACAATTCATTCAGGGAATTAACAATACAGGATACAAATATATGCGAGACGATATCTTGACCTGGTAGTTAGCATTAGGATCCTTTATCACGATTAAAAAAATACGACAAGCTAAATTACGTTTGCTTTGGAGTAAAAAACAATAATACTAATTGATTGTGAATTCATCGCTTGTGGAAGTAAAAAGGATATTTGGATGTATTTTCCTTATTCTCTAATTTCTTACCCTTAAATCTGTGATTTTGGATACTAGAAAGAGAGGCAAGACATGATTTAATTCAAATCACAAAAATCAAATGTTTTTGTCTAACAAAAATTACATAACGTAGTTGTAGTAATGACGTTAATTTGGAATTAATTATTAGGGAGTATGAAGGATACAATTCTTAAAGCTTTGCGAACAATCGAAAGGTCAACTCGTATTAGATTTATTCAAGAAGGAATGAAATTGACTGGATTCGTTATGTCAATTGCTTTACTTGCCTTGAACCAGAGGGACGTCAAGATGAAGTTGAGAATATTTTGGTCAGTATTTTTCAATGTGGAACTCTTGGCTTTTTCCTTCACTACACCATGCAAACTTTGGGTTTAAAAACTACAAACGTGAAAGATTCGATAGAGACAATCATGTAGAAATCCATTTTGAAAACATTGAGTCAGGTTAGATTATAATTTCTAAATGTATAAGTATGTCTTCGTGTTAAGATATCAGTTCAATTTTTAGTGAATAAAGTTGAGAAGGAGTTTTGACAAATTTAATGAATGACATTTTAAGGAATTAGTCATTAGTAGCAATACGGCTAAGTGAAGGAAATGTTTGAGTAATGAATAAATTTGAATAACGTTAACAGGAGCTGTAGTGATAAGGTGTTATGTAAGAAGGAATTTTCTTTTTACCATCTCAAACATTAGAGTAGAGTGTGGCAAAGTTGAAAGAAAGTTGAGATGAATGAATAGAGAGAGTGACATGATGTTTGATATTTTAATTGTTGGTGGTGGTATAGTTGGTTGTGCTGTATTTCGTCAATTGGTTTTATCAGGATATGGTTGCGCACTGATTGAAAAAAATCCACATGTAGTCCAAGGGTACGTCCATTCAAAATATGTGTCAGAATTTAATGATTTTTATTCTGTATTAGGGCAAGTCGAGGTAATTCAGGAATTGCTTGTACTGGATTTGATGCTCCAAATGGATCAATTGAGGTTTGCATTTCCATCCATTAGGAATAAATCGAATATCAATTACATTGATAAATTATTATAGAGGAAATGTATCCGGAAAGGGATGGATCTCAACCCAATTGTATATGCTGATTTATCCTTGCCATCAAAAAAAGTTGGAAGTCTGATTGTATGCGTGGACTCAAGAACAAGTCTCAAAGTTGTCTGCTATTGTACAAGAAAATCATTCAATTGGTAAGATCAATCTCGTCAATAAAATTCATTGGTTTTTCATGAGCGTAATGTGATTGTAGGTGATAAAAATGTGAGATTGATTGAGCCAGAAGAACTTTACTGTTTGGAACCAAACTTATCTGTTGGAGCATTGGGAGGTGTGCTAATTCCTGGAGAAGTTATTGTTGAGCCTTGGCTAATTCCTATTGCATTCCTTCATCATGCCATTCTCAATGGCGGCAAATTGTATTTGAATCATAAAGTAATTAGTGGAAAAATAACCAAAGAAAAAAACTGGAATCTTTTTTGCGCCAATGGAGTAAATATTGAGGGCAGAGTTGTCATCAACTGTGCTGGCAATTTCGGAGATGTCGTTGAACAAATTCATGAGCCAAATCCCCCATTCAAGGTCAATTAGTAACAAAAAATACAAAATCAGATTTAATAATGATTGGTCTAACATGACTAAATTTTTTAGATTTTGCCAAGAAAGGGGCAATTTGTTGTATTTGAACG
>WJEZ01003572.1:0-10556 GCA_009869925.1 Thalassaphorura encarpata
AGCGACTGGAGAAGTTTTCACTGGAGATTCTTCCTTCACGAAATCAACTTCTTCATTTTCCAGATCAATTTCATGCAAACTGCTTTCACTTGCATTTCTCTTCCGGTCTGGAGAAGGAGAGCGTGGAGATAATAGAACCTTCTTTGCAAATTTTTTTGGTGTCGGCGTAATTCCTTTGGCCCATGAGGACATCCGACGTCTTTTGATTGGATTAGACCTCGGAGTCGTTTTTTTCCCTGACCCTGACGCTGAGGGCTGACTATCCGGAGTCTTGGGTAGAGAAGAAGATTGGGAAGACGTCTCAGTCTTAATATTTCCAGCTGGGGCTTTCATTAATTTCTGTCGCTCTTCCCTTGCCTTTTGAATATCTATTGTAAACAGGAAATAAATAAAATAAAATAAAACACAAGTAAATATTTAACACCTACAAGTGCTATATAGAAAAATAAACACTTACTGCAACACTTCTCATCAAAATCTGAATCCATTTCCTCAAGCTCTATGAACACAAAATCCCTGAGTTCGTAGGCACGATGACGGATTCTCTGTAATTTTTTTGAAATTACAATATGAATTCATGTTTATTGAACCTTGACCCTTAAATCCTTCATTCACACTTACCATGTCCTCTTGACTCTTGGCTGGATTATAATTGAGTGCATTTGAGACAATGAGCTCAATGTCTTTGTTGAAATCCGCTTTGGTCAGATAAACTCCTTGATTCACTTTAATCATCATCGTTTCCAAATCCATGGGATGAGAAATTATATCCAGGTAGTCAGGAACTTCCTCCACATTCACCGGCTTTGTAAATTCCACAAACCTGATTCCAAAAAACAAAATTTTCTCAACCGAAAATTTCATAACCTGCCCATGCTCATGCTCAAAGTTAACTTACTTTTTATTCCTCGCAATCTTATGAATCGTGTCTCTAAGAAAGATTTTGAGTTGTGTGATCGTCCGATTTTCACCTTTTTCTAAAAGTGCAATTTCTCCCGGAGTCCAAGTTTTTACTTCGGGAGGTGCAATTGGCAAAACCTCTTCTGGGGCACTCACTCCAATCCATTTGACTTGCAAAGCATTCGTCTCAAAAATCGCTCTGAAAAATTCTCGTCTGTCTCTTGCCCCTGGTTTAGTCAGACGAATCGAACATGGGTTAAAGTGTGCAGCCAACTCTGGTGGAAGGTTGTTCATCGAAGAGCCAAGAATTAGGACTAAAAAACAAGAAATAATTATAAAATTCATCAAAATAATAAAAAAGTGATTTTATCTTACCCGGACTAAAAGCTGATAGTCAGACGAATCGAACATGGGTTAAAGTGTGCAGCCAACTCTGGTGGAAGGTTGTTCATCGAAGAGCCAAGAATTAGGACTAAACAACAAGAAATAATTATAAAATTCATCAAAATAATAAAAAAGTGATTTTATCTTACCCGGACTAAAAGCTGTTTTGCTCAACTCATTCAAAAGAATGAGTTGTCCAGATTCCCCAAGGACTTTGTAGACTTTGTCAATGCTTGGAATATAAATCACACTCGTACTTCTCTTTGAGGCCTCTAGCAAAAACCATGGCCACACCTTTCCCTTCCCCTTCGTTCAAAGCCAGAGACTGAATACTGAGAGTATAAACTGGAACAGAGTCCATCGTGTGAAGGACGGCTGGTAAAATGTGCTCAGAGATCTCATTCGAATCAGAGTAAACAATGAGTCTCTTTCGACTTGGTTCCTTCATCATAGTAGTACAACGATAAGGGAAAATCTGTTCCAATTTCTCTCGAATCAAATTAAGAGAACGAGTAAACAATGGGCGCAAGGCGAAAGGAAGTGGAGAGCCTGTCGTGCTCGTGCTGAAAATTGAACGATCAGAGGAACGAGCAATTATCGTCATTGCAGTGTCCCAGTCGTGTCTCGTGACCTAATAATTAAATAGTTTATTTCCGACCTGTATTTTTAATTAATTCTATTTTTTCTTACCTTCACAGACGAATAGTCCAAAACCAATTTTTCTTTGCTTTTGTAGATCTGAGGATAGCGTCGACGCAAAGCACACATGTTTGCCTCCGCACATAAAAGTCTTAGGTCAGCTCCAGAATATCCAACCGTTTGATCCGCGAGTTGGTCCACAAAAGTATCTGGAACTTGCACATCCTTCCAGTCTTTGAGATGAACGTTGAGGATTGAACGACGTGACTATGGAATTTCAAAATTCAAAAGACGAATAAGTCCTACTTTTCAATATTTGAGAAATAATTTGAATTTACCTCATGTGATGGAAGAAAGAACGGAAACTCATGATCAAATCTTCCTGGACGTCTCAGTGCAGGGTCAATCGAGTCCACACGGTTCGTGGCTCCAATAACAATAATATCTCCTCGATCCTTGATTCCATCCAATTCAGCCAAAAGAGTTGAGACAATAGAATTGTGCACTTGGTCCTATATTGCATAAAAAATTAAATTAAAATTAAACGTCAAATTCTAAATTAACAAGAGAAAAGAATTGTCCATACCGTTTTGGCAGAGCGAACAGGAGCTAGTCCGTCGAGTTCGTCAAAGAATATAATACTCGGCTGATTGATCGAAGCTTGCTCAAATAGCAATTTCAATTGCCGCTCAGATTCACCAATCCACCTAATCAATTAAACTTAAATTAATCCCAAGCTAGGCATGACTTAATAGCTAAGAACTAATTAAACTTACTTGTTCAAAATATCTGCGCCTTTTCTCATGAAAAATGCAACAGGTTTTCCACCCACGACAGAACATTCGTTCGCCAAGGCACGAGCAAGAAGCGTTTTCCCAGTTCCTTTAATTTTGAATTTAAATTAAATTGCTCAAACATCTTGAACAGAAAAACAGAGTGGTAAAAAATTAATGTAGTACCTGGCGGCCCATGGAAGAGGATACCCCTTGGTGGAGCAATGTTGCGACTCTTAAAAAATTCCTTGTACATCAACGGAAAAATTACAATTTCCTTGAGTTTATTTATGTAGCCATCCAAGCCCCCAACAGAGGCGAATGTGATCGAAGAATCCAATGCCAATGGCTGGATGTCACCCATGAATGTTTTCTGAAATCAAGTTAATTAAAAATTTAAACCAAGAAATGATTTTTTCTCCCCTAAAATAGAACTTACTCTGGATGCATTTCTCTCCTTTTCCTTGTGAGACTCATGTCTCCTCGGACGTTGTTGTTGGCAATAATCATCAGAGTCACTGGTGGAAGAATCATCACTCGTGCTTGACCTGATCATCCTCCTCCTCCGAATACTTCCCAACAACCCACGCCCGTGTCTCACAATTTGACTTTGAGGCTGAAAATTCGAAAGCTTCCTCAAATTATTTCTATCCCTCAGGCGTCGAGACACTGGTTGATTTATGGATTCGTTCGCAATAGAATTAACGCCTTCACGATAATTGATGATGCGACGAGACGAACGACGTCGGCGAGGATCCTTGACACGACCGTATAGGTCCTGAAATCGTAATAGTAAATTGTTAATGAACTACATATTATAAATATTCCATTTTCTATTAGCTGTTTTTCGTACATCGCTAGACTCTTCAGCTTGGCCATTATCATTGTCTTCACTTTCCTCTTCCTCTTCGTCCTGGTTGGCCCCAGGGGCGTCGTTGCTTTCCTCAGCCTCATTCACCTCTTCCTTCACATTTTGCATTTCTTTAGTAGCCTTCCTCTTCCCAAATTCACTCGGATAACCTTAAAATTAAAGTTATCAAAAACCATGGGGCCTAATTAACTAATTATAAATTATGGCACAAACTGGAATGAATGTTCATGAGAAGAAATGATTTCCTTACCCGCAGCTCCACCACCACCACCAAGGATCCAACTTTGGTCAATATTTTCGAATCTCGTTGTTCTCATACGTGTAGAACGACGAACGATTCCGTTTCCTAAGAATGCATCATTCCTTGGGGACCAATCAGAATCGTGTGTCTGAAATACCAAAGATGCTGGATAATTAATCGAGTTTTAAACTAATCTAATACTTACTAAGAAACCTACCGTGTCATTTTCATTGTCTTGATCTGGAATCCCATTACCATTGACATTGCCATTACTTTGGTGAGGGCTAGTAGGAGAAAGCAACGCATTTCGACTACCATTCTCATTTCTTTTTCGCCCCGAATTAGAGGAAAGTTGACTCCTTGTCGTCCTCTGTGATGATGATAATGATGTCGCGAACTTTAATTGTGATCCTTCACTTTCTGATTCTGACTGTGATGATGGTGAATCAGACGTCTCAGAATTACTATCAGAATTTCCATTGTTCAGTGCCTCTTCTTCATCCTCGTGACCACGTCGACCATCCCTTTGCTCATACACCAGTTCCCTTGCTCTTATGGAGGCTCGTCTCTTTGTTATTTTCATTTTTATAGTTAGTTTGATCTTGAGCCGAAAAAAATAAAATAACAATTTATTTTTAAGTTTAAGGCTATACCATGCCTTGGTACATCTAGATTCATTTTAATGACTCAGAGTTTGCAATTTGCATTGAATTGAAACTCACCTTAATACACGCACATGCACATGCCCCACAACTACGACCGTGGACCGTGACCCTTCTCCGTGGATTTTACGTGACCCAAGGCACAAAATAAAATAAAAATGGTTTTGATTTGAAAGAAAGAAAAGAAGGAAGGGTTATAGTGGTGCTATATGTAATGTTGAGTGGATGAGCGAGCGAGCGGTTCTTCTTGGATGGATGGAACGGACGGACAGAAGAATGAATTTGTTGATATGTACAAAAGTGAGTCCCGCGTTTTTGAAGTTCTGAGTCACAAAGGAGGAACGCGATACGTGAGCCAAAGCCAAGGCGCCGACATATCGACCAAATCTGCCATGCCATGCCATCCTCAACAACTCAGGATCAACTAACCCCGCATCCAAGTCTGTTCTGCTTTCTGTTAATAATTTCTCAAAACTAGAAAAATAGACACATTGTTCCATATTACAGTACAGCGACAATATTTTGTATTCTCTATTTACAATTTTTGTAATGCTATCTTCGTCAAGTTTGCTTAAACTGAAATATATGTCCCATTCTCATGTCATTAGCCATTTACCTTATTTAGAAAATTTCCAGAATTTGATTTAATGCTCAAACTGAGTAAATTAGTTGATGTCGATGTTGTATTTGAAAATTAATTATACTTGTCTTCTGACTCAAACTCAAGCATCCAAACCCATCCAGCCCTATGATCCTTCATATCATTTATGCAGTTTTCTTTAGATCTGGCTGACAGCCGAAGCCGAAGCGAAGAAGATTCATAATTTTATCAAAGTAATATTGTTGTTGTATTTTAATTGTTTCATATAGAGAATAGAAATTCTCGCCTAGATATTATAGTAGATTCTATCTTAAAAAAAACGATTGATTGCATATTGCATTGCTCTTCTTGACATTTCAAATTCCATTAAGCCAATGGCCAATTTTGCAAATGCATATTGCACATTACTATTACTAGTAGATTTGAGGACTACTAAAACATGTATATTATATTGAGTAGGAGTTCCTCCGAGTTGGACGTCATGAATTTTTGCACATTATGTTGCACTGAAAGGGGTTTTACATGCTGTACGTTAGTGCATTGGATTTTTGCACAAGTCTTACTTAGCCTTTAGCCCTAGTCACAGGATTTGGCATGGGTCCCTCCAAGCTTTGAAAGACCCACAGGCACAGGCTACAGAGAGATACACAGACAGATACACTCCACACATTACAACATTGTAACCTGTCAAACTTATTGATTAGCTAATCCTCTACTGCAGTCCGTCTGCCTCTGTACTCTACTGTCTTTCTAGTCATCGCCCACAAAACAGACAGGACATAAATATTCAGTCGGCTAGCCCTTCATATCTATATTTCTTTTTTTATTTAAACCCCAAAAATAAATATTATTAAAAGACTGACGACGGGATTTGTTCACAAATTCACACCTCATGTACTTTCACTTTCAAGCCAAATCAGCCAACCAAGAAGAATTCGACCCTTGACCTAATTTTTATATCACGAACTAATACCACCAACCACTACCACCTGCTGTGAGTCAATACTCAATAGTCAAAGTCAATTTACTGCCGCACTTACGAAACGGACGACAAAACAGGAGGTGAGTAAAAATAATACAAGGAAATAAAATAATGGTTCGTTAAATTATTGCAATTGCTTCTATATTAATTTAATGATCCGATTTTTCAGTCAGTGATAAGATGAGTACCGTGACGGTGGTCCCCAAATCTGAATTTGCTCCCTCAGTTCAAAAAGGAGGAACAACGGATGAAGAATTGTTATCAAAAAATCCAATTACCCCTGAAGATGTGCTAAAACTCACAAAAACAACGAGCACTTATTTGTGTAAACCAGAGGCTAACATCTACGAAATTGATTTTACATATTTCAAAATCCGAGACATGGATTCAAACTCTGTTTTGTTTGAGATTGCCAAACCCACGGATGCTTCAGAGGAAGGGGGACAAGAATTTGACATGAATGCTGGGCGATTCGTTCGTTATCAATTTACTCCAGCATTTTTAAAATTGGCAGTCGTAGGAGCTACTGTGGAATTCAACGTGGGAGCAAAACCAGTCGAGAATTTCCGGATGATTGAAAAACATTATTTTAAAGATAAGTTGTTGAAAACCTTTGATTTTGATTTTGGATTCTGTATCCCATTCAGTCGAAATACTTGTGAGCATATTTATGAATTTCCAAAAATTTCGGATGAACTCACTCAAGACATGATTGATCATCCATTTGAAACGACTTCGGACTCATTTTATTTTGTAGACAATGTGCTAATCATGCACAATAAGGCAGAATATGCTTACAACGGAGGAGTGTGAGCATCAAGGGAAAACCTGATAACCGTCATTAATTTAATTTCGGCTATTGGCTTTGGCTTTGAACTTTAAAGAAACTAATGGATCAAAAAATAGCATTATCAGTCAGTCAGTATTATAGTATACCATACCCCATGCAATTTTTCAATGTACTCAATTTATCTTATTTTTTTATTTTGTTTCGTCTTGTCCTTGTTTCTATTTTTGCAATTTTAGAATCATAGCTAGGATAGGCTAGGCTGTAAACTTAGAAGCATGGTGGATTCACCAATTATCGGTCAACGTATTCTATGTGCTTTCATCTCATTCTCATCTGGGAAGTAGAAAATCAATCAATATTCGTGATTATTATCAAAATACAATTCCAATGTGTGCAAATTAAAAAATTCACAACGTGAACGTGATACCAAACCAAATATAAAGGCTGTAGTAGAAATAGTAATAGTCAAGAAGTGTGTATTAGATTGTGCAGTGCAGCTAAGAGCACTTAAATCTTTAGCCACAGTCTGTATTGATATGATAGACACAAAAAAATACATTTTCATTGCGGTTCGACCCATATTTTGTAGATATTTAGCAATTTAGCAGCTAAGCTTTAGTAATACAAGCACGCATTATCCCATAGGCATAGTTTACATGTAGAGCACCTTCATTCTTGAGATAGCACTGCATAATCAATCCAACAAGGGAAAGATCAATAAAAACAAAATACATGTGCTCATTCGGATTCTCAACTTATTTATACTTGTCAGCGTCAATGCATTTTTTAGTAGTATTATTTGACACTTAAGTAGTATTTGTATTCGTACTATTTGTATTGAGCCGATTTTCATAGTCAACTGCTACTTTGGTTGAGTATCACGACGAAAAATTATTTTTTCCAGTTGCATGAAAGGCGATTCGAGTAATATCGTCATCACAAAGCCGACGAGACACGACATGGCCAAGTGGGAGAAGAATAAATTGACCTAAATTGAACATAGGAGCAAATCAATTTAGATTTCATAATTTAAAGCACCAAAATAAAAAAAATAATCTCACCATTGGATAAACAGAGTAAACGACTGGTTGTCGGACCATGGCTCCATACATGGCTTGAAGCTCAATAGAAACCAAATAAGTACAAAATGTTATTCTTCCTAAGGGGATAAATCCAGGCATTGATAAAATGGTATTGACAATACCACCGCATCCAGTTACACAACTTAAAATTATCCATCCAATCACTCCGCCCCAAAGAAATCTATGCAAACTGGAATAAATTAATCCTTCCAATCTCCCAATCACATATTCGGGGTCATTCATGTTAAATGGGCCGAAGATGAGGGCCAGAGCTGTTGCTGTACTCAAAAGCCAGCCAATTGGAACAAACTTCTTTGGAATTTCGACCCGGTTTTGCTTCATTTTGTAAATTAGAAATCCAGTCCAAATTCCTACGATGTAAGGTCCAGCTCTCGTCCAAGGTTTAATGTACACAAGCTTCTGATACTTCGGACTAAATAAAGTTGAGAAATATTATTAATATTAAATTAAAAGCTCCAGTTAGTTACTTACTCCTCCCTGAAAGGAAAAACAGTTGGACCCAAATCATTGACCCCAGTAACAATTCCTGGAACAGCGATTGAACCTAAGCTGAGTAATCCGAGAATTCCCAGTCCGATTCGCTCTTTCTTCCACATGAGAAACACGACGAGGGTAGCAACAATAAAAAATTGCATATCATTAGCTAAATACCACGTTTCGCCCATGCAACCTCCGTTCGGAGGGTCCGCTGTGTCATCGTAGTTCATGAAATTATTAATGTAGAGAAGATTATGCCACCAATTCCTACGGCAGTAGTCAGCTTGTGCATCAATTATTTTCCAGGCAGGACCCGTCGAAAAATATGGGCGAAGGGTTGCAACAATCCCAAGGATTATGGCATAAGCTGGCGTTAATCTACGAAGAAAAGAAAAATTTACGAATTTGCGCATAATAAATGGAAGTTAAAATTATCAGACCTTAGATATCGATGAAGATAGAGCATGAAAGGATTAAATTTTCCATTAGTTTTGTCCAATAATTTAAGGATATGATAAGCAACGAGAACACCACCAATTGTGAAAAATGTGTCCACACAGAATGTCGCGTTGAGAATAATCATCATCGGCCAATCCTTGTACATCTAAAGAATAACACAGAAATTGCACAAATTCTGATAATATTAGCCCTTTTTTAAATATCCACACCAACCGTTACAATATCTGTCAAATTCCAATTCAGTTGAAAAAGAAGGGAGAACCAAGTGTGTCCCAATATGACCCAACACATGCTGAGAAATCGGAGGCCATGCAAACAACTCAGATTATCTGAACTTATGGCAGTGCTCAAGCATTTTTCAATATTTGTGTAAACAGAAAAAGCAATTAAAATCCGAAGTCCAGTTCCAAAGCTTTTGCTCCTTGGGGATTCAAAGTCCAACGCTAAGGTTGAATCACTAGAACTTTGAAACGAAAAATTCCTGAGAAGTGTGTCACAAACTGTACCGATCAACGCAAGAGCTCCCAGAACGGACAAGACAGCTCTATGAAAGAAAATTATATTGGGTCAGGGAATTCATATATAGCAAAATTTCTTAATTGTCATACAGCGTTGCAATTGCAGGCCCATCAAAATCGGGCTTTTCATCCGTGTAACAAAGCCCGACCGTTGCATTAAAAATTCCTGTAGTAATCGTGGAAAAATAAATCATGATAAGTGCAATGTCATCATTAGAACATGTAGATGGGCAACAAGTCCCCATTGTGAATGAGGAAATAGCAGACAACTCGGCTGGAATATTGTTTGGGGATTCGTCTTCGTCATCTTCTTCACTTCGCTGTAGAACGAAAGAAAGATTGATTAGTGCATCTTCTACATAATTGGATGACCTAGTCTTACCGACTTTGAAGCAACAATTGCCAATTGCACTGAACAATGTTGGCCCCGAAACTCTACCGTGCTATTATTACGGTCATCATAATTGACCATTTCCGCTCTAACCCGCAAACATTCGTCAAAGTCTCCAATCTCCGTCGTATGACCACGAAGAATTCCAGCTGGAAATTTTCCCCAAGCGTCCGCCACTGAAATTGAGAAATAATTTTGCTAAAATTTCATAACAGACGAATTTACTGGGTAAAATAAAAGTTCTTACTTTGTAAAGGCCAAATCCCATCTTCAAAGTCCAACGATGTTATTCGCTTTAAAGTCTCAGTGATATGGGTCATGCAAGTTTCACTGATTAGTTTCGAATTTGTATTTTTGAACAAATTTACAAGGCTAAATGAATCGAACAAATCTTTCCATATCTCAAAATTCTGGTTCTGTAGTTTTGTGCTTAAATTATTTGCTGGGTTCTCACTATGAGATGAAGAGAATCGAAATATTACCAATATAAAAACTATGAAAAATGGTATAATTTTCATTTTCAAGCGCTGTCGTCGAAATCAACTTGCTATCAGAAAGTTAGACAGTTCATATCTTAGTCGATATAATTTAATTTGCCTGGATAATTTGAACTGTAAACGAACATTAGTATCTCAGTCAGTGCAAATGATTTGTCAATATTGCATGACAACTTAAGTTTAATTCAAGGTGACGCATCCTGAGAAATTATAGCATTGTGGAAATTAATCTATTCAACCAGATCCCTATTCATTGTTATGAATTGCG
>WJEZ01003573.1:0-10555 GCA_009869925.1 Thalassaphorura encarpata
TTTACCTGTCCAAAAATCACTTCGGATACATCCGATGGTTGAATCCCAGCCCTTGACACGGCTTCTTTAATCACAGCTGCACCGAGATCATGAGCTTTGATGGAAGACAAGGCTCCACAAAATGAACCTGAGCATAATTAATATTCACAAATAAAATCACAAATTTCATAGAATTTATTTATTTTATTAGAATCTGTATAAATCTCACCAATCGGGGTTCGCACAGCGGACAAAATGACAATTTCATTATCTTGGCTCATTTTTATACTGTTATTTTTTGTTACAAGCGAAAAAATACTCAAAAAATACAAGTAAAATAATAATGATTCAATTCAATAATATTATAAATTGTATATTAATATAAAATGTATATATTTTGTGTGATATCTACGAGGAACGAATTGATCCTGTCCTTTCTGCCCAACCGGCTGAGTAAAATTGACTATCTATTCCTACTCAGAGTTGAGTTTTCTATCTTTCATGCCTTCCCCTTGCTGTTCAAGCAAGTTTTTTTATACTAGGGCCGTTGTTTGTTTTTTACATCAAAATAGTAGTGATGGTAGCATGGGTTAACTAAATTCTGTAGTGACGAAATCAAAGTTAGTTTGTTTGGAGTTTCCCCTAATTTCAAGGTCCAGAGTATATAATACAAGAACCGGATCAGTTTTTGCTATTGCACTTGCTGCCAATACTACAAGGAAATTGCTCGCGAGGAAATGTGAGATTCACCTAAAATTGTTGTTGACGCATGTTACAATGTTTTCCCTTTATATCTAGATTATTACAAACTTTAAGACTACGTCATGGACAACTAGTATTTTGGAAATTATTTACAACGTTCATTTGGATAATAATAATGCTAGAAATCCAATATTAGTAAATAAGCTGGTAGCCGAGAGAAAACTTCTGTGCATTTTTCATTTTTCGCTGTAGTATTTATTTCAGTACTACTGTCCTGCATCAGTCAAAATTGCGATATTGCTTAACTAGTATTAGCCGCATTTAACATTTCCACTATAATCATAATTGTGTTCTAAACCTAAACAAGGATTGTACAGAGATTAATTTATTGAATGAAAAAGGCAGAGTTTTGCCCAAGTACTAGCCTAAGGCGTTTTCTTAGCAACTTCCGCCTCCTCCAACTCCTTCATGCGACGAATGTTTTCTAGAGCAGCTGCTCTTTGTTGCGCGCCGTAGGTCAGGGCAACCAACTTTGGTTTTTCTGGTTCAGGCTTCCGTTGCGCCTCATAATAGACTCTACGTGGTTGGAAATTAGGAGGAAAACTTCTGGAGGGAGTCCTATTCAAGGATTGATAGCCAAATTCATTATGTTTCCGATTGGGTGTCTTCTGGATTTGAGCAAGTAGTTTATTCGCCATGTAAGTGGCACATTCAGATTGAACCTGTTTGTCAGCATAACGCTTGGCACTCCACATATTCAAGTCCTCAGCCATGGTTATAGGTTCAGTACTTTTAAGGTCACTCTTGAAATCCAGTAGAGATATAGGCTTTGGATTCTTGAAGTTGACATACTTGACCCTCCTTAATTTCTTACTCCATTCCACCCTGATTCCTGCGTCGAGTCGCCGTTCAGACGAGCTAGAATGAAGGATCGATTTCAAAGGATTCCTTTCGTTTTCTAAGGTTGGAGTGCTGCAATCAGGCATCGAAGTCGAAGATGGGGTACTGCTGCGTAAGTTGACCTCCTCGACGTCCTTGATGCCCAGCAATTTCATCATCATTTTATTAGGCCCGGTTAAACGCGTTGCTTCTTTATAAATGGTGACCGGATCCATTTCAGAATCATTGTTCGTGGTAGTTTCTTTTAGCCAGTTTTCGACATCAGAGGCTGTTGGAGTACGCTTCAACGGTTGCACATAAAACTTAAATAAAGTACCGTTCGAATTTAATACTTTTTCATTGTTCTCCTTCCTCAGAGTATTCTTATCCTTCATTTCTTGTTTGAGTTTCTTCCTTTGGCGCTCAAATCTACTGTGCCTCGCCCTTTCTTCCTCGTCATCTGTGGGCAACTCTTCAGGGTCTGGCACTGGAGAATGAGGAACTACGACTTCCTCAATCGGAACAGCATCAGCAATCATACTATTTCCTTCATCTTCGACTTTGTCCTCTTGGGAAATCGTAGATTCGACAGTTACATCATACTGGTGATTTTTAACCACAATGTCTTCTTGGGGATGAAAAACCTCAACCTCGACTGACACAGGAGTAGCGATTTGGGAACTTTCTTCAGAATTTGCAACTGTATTCAGTTCCTCTGCTGATTCAGCTGGCATGGAATCTCCTCGCCTTTTAGCAATCCTTAACGATTTTCTTTTGAATTTTAATATTGGCTCAATCTTAACTTCCTTCTGCATTTTTCTTCCATTCTTAACACTCTCAATTGCCACTGAAGCGGCTGGAGTACTTCCGCCACTCGTAGCAGTGCTGTTAGTACCTTTCTGGGCTTTTCTTTCTCCTGACGATGAGGTTGCAGGTACTGTTGGATATATCAACTTTGTCAACATCACTCTAGCATCCTTTAATTTTCCTATTATATTTCCCTTGGAGTCAGTGAATTCACTATTTGCATTCAACCAAAGTTGATCTCCAGTATGTGTCCAGACTTGGACTCCCAATGAAGGAGGAATTGAAATTGCTGATGCCCTTACACGTTTGCTCTTATTTCTGGTCTTCACATTAACCGGATGTGGCTCAATCTTAATCTTCTTCCTTGAGGATGCTTTAGCGGATTCACTTTTTCTCTTTACAGCTTCATTTATTGACAGTCCGGCAATTTTAGGTTTTATAGTGGCGGGAAGTGACTTCCTTTTGTCAGAGCGAGTTCTTTCTGTAATTAGTCATAAATTTAACCAAGGGTTAGTTCAAGTAGCACTATTATAATTAAATACCAAAACAGGGACGTTATATATAAAACTTTGAACAGCAAATAGCAAACACAGTCATACTCGTAACAATTAACAATATTACTAAACTGAAATAGTGAAAAACGCAAAAATCGTCTTAACGAAAATAATAGGACGTTAATTGCATTAACTGAGTTATTTTTTAGGCTTAGCGAAATTTTATACCGCACAGAGTGCTACAAAGATCCCAGCTACTACTGAGATTGAGATGCCAATTATTATTAACTTAAAAAATAGAAGTAAAAACAATTGTAATTGAAGTTGAAATAAATAAATCTAGTTAAAATAAAAATTTACTCACTGATGGAACTTCGCCGGCTGACCCTTGATGCCAATGGGATTGGCTTTGGTTTACTTTCTGAGTTAAGTCGAGTGGAACTGCTTCTCCCCATGATTAATTGCAGTTTCTAAAAACAATAGCATAATAATCAGGTTATTCCAATCCGGTAGAATAGATGTGTGATTAGTTTTCAAACAATAAAAAACTAAAAACAACATGAGCTTTGATTTCCTTACTTGCTGCTAGAAATTGAAGTCACAATAGCTTGGTAGTGGATGCTCTCACTTTCTCACTATTATTCCCTATTTAAAGGTCTCTTCTTGACTTGCTTTCTCTTCTTCACAGTATTTCGGGCTTCAGACCTGGGGTTAAATTAAGTTAATTAAAACAAACATTAGGAAGAGACGTATATGATAAATAAATTCCTAAAAGGTTTGAATAGTTTAGACTGGAGCATTATGAAAATAGTGGCAATATGGCTGGTTCAGCTAATATTTCCATTGACAATGTTTTATTTATTAGTCCTATAAGGAATTAAATAATTCCCATTCCCATTATTCCATTGAGTTACTATTCTTAAATATCTTTAAACCAAGTAGTCAACTGACTAATACCATGGAGTGGAAATTGAAAAATTAACACAAGCAAACTTACCTCAGATTGAAGGACTTTTCCACAATTCCTTATTCTGACTTCTGCTTCAAAGTTGAATCCCTCGAGTAGACGGGATCAAAGTGTGTCAATTGCTGAAGTACAGATGATTGCCCGATAGACTTGGCAATTACGACGAGAACAAAAGATAACTGAACAATCAAATTGCAAAAGAAAAAATAAAATTATTCAACTATTCAGCGAAGCTAAGTACGACTCTATCTAAGCTAAGTATGACTCTGTCTAAGCTAAGATATCATATCTTCGTCCTCTTATTTGTTAAATAATTTGTCCAATAATAATCAGAGCTTACATAATAGCGGCACTCACGAACCACGAAGACACGGAATGGAATGGCCGATGGATTATTTGCTGGGCCGCCGGGGACAAGGCGGGGAGGGGAGGTCGAAGTCAAGGTCAAGGTCAGTCAAGACGGAGACGCGGGATCGACAAGTCACTGAAAATTATATGAATCTATAATTAATATTACCACTCTGTCTCTGTCTGGGGCTACGGCTATCTATTTGTTCATTCAGTTCTGAGGGAACCCACCCCCATGCAATACATGCTCATGTATTAAATTATGAAATTATTATAAATTAACTAATTGACACCTGACACTCAATAGCAGTACCCGAACTACATGCCTTATAGCTTACCTTTGATAAAAAGTGATCAAATTGACCTATCTGACTGAATTAAGTTAGGAGAAGTTAATTTTTCTTTATGGAGTTTTACACAAGACACGAGAAGACTGAAGGAGGAAGGGTAAAATGAATATGGCTATGCAGCTCGTCGCTCTACCCACGTTCACGTTGGTCCCACAATTTTTCACAGAAAGAAAGAAAGGACAAAAGACCGGGCGGCCCGAGAAACTGCATCCCGCTTATTTCTTCTTATCCTCTCGGCCACCGGGACCAATTGAATACGTGTCTCATTTCAACCCAACTAAAATTCATACAACCATTCACCTGACATGACCTGACCTGACCACCATACCGGCAATGAAAGTGTATCTCGGTGACGTGACCAAATTTTTATCAATTTATTTATCCTCAATATATCAAAGTATGACTCAATGGATAAATTCGCTAAGGACCACTGCGCCAACTATAGGGTCACTGCTGGGTCGTCGTCAAAAACCAGTGATCGCATCCCAATCAAAAAAGAATATAAGAATTAAAAAAACCTTAGGGTTTCATTTATTAGGATCAAACTTTTAGCCTAGCACTGGATTCATTTTTCTTAGACAATTTTTGGTTACATCATCAAATAGTCTAAATAATTAATTGTATTCTAATTGGTTCCATTATTTTTTCTAAAATTAATAAAGATACTACACTATTTTCCTGTACCTAGTGAATTCACTGATTTTCACATATTATTATTCACAAATAGAGAAGATAAAGTTAAAATTAAGTACCTGCTTGTAAAAATGATGACAAATTTTCATTAATTCATGTTTGTACCTCTTGAGACTGACTAAAGTTTACTAATGTACCTAGTGAATTCACTGATTTGCACATATTATTATTCACAAATAGACAAGATAAAGTTAAAATTAAGTACCTGCTTTTAAAAATGATGACAAATTTTCATTAATTCATGTTTGTACCTCTTGAGACTGACTAAAGTTTACTATTTACTTAGCAAGACGCCCTTCGGTTACCACCACGTAGTGAAATGATGCGATCCTTTGCCATTTTGTACTTTTTCTTCAATGTTTCCTCCAGAAATGCATATTTATCAAAACGTGGTAGAAGTTTCTTGCTTGGAATTCTTTTAGCATTTAAGGTAATCCATGAATGTTCTTGGATTTCTCGCAGAGGAAGTCTCTGCGCTGGATCTGTACGAAGTGTCTGCAATAAAAAATTTTGAACTTTAATCAATCTTAGCCAAATTGTGTGAATATATAAATATGGTTACAATTTACTTTAGTTAAGATATCCAGGGCTGCATAGGTTAGATGCCTTGGGCGCTGAATGTCAACTTTGTTGGCATTTACTTTATTGATCGTCGGCAAGGACCCAGAACCAATCAGGAACTCATGAATTAAAACTCCAACGGACCACAAATCCACCTAAAAATTTCCATGAAATAAGTTGAACAACTAATTTATAACGTCATGATAATTCCAATTTGGCTATTACAACCTGACCTTTTCATTATAAGGCGTTTTTGCAACCATTTCTGGTGGTTCGTAATCTTTAGTTCCGCAAATTGATCTCCGATATTTCCTAAGTGTACAAAATTAAAATTGTCGAGAGTAAACTTTTTAGCCGTGTATTATTCGTACTCACATATCAGGAAGACCCTCTAAATTTTCAACTGAACAATCAAAGTTGGACAATTTTATTTCACCAAAATATCCAATCAGAAGACTTTCTGGTTTAATGTTGCGGTGAATAATTTTGAAGGAATGAAGATATTCCAAAGCCAGGGTTACTTGGTAAACATAAGTGGCCGCTCTAATTTTCCATAATAAATCAAATTAGTACATATATTCATGTATGTAGAGCGTAGGCGTAAAAATAAAAGCGGTTCAATATTTTGCATTACTTTCCATTACTGAATCTATTATCATGAACGGCTTGGAGTTCATCGTACACATTTCCACCAGGCTCATAAGCCATCACATAAACAGCAGCCTCAAGACGATGATCCAGGAAGAATCCGTACATTTTATTAATGTTTGAGTGACTAGAGATTAGAAATGAATACTAATGTTAATGAAGTGCACATGTTGATTATTACTTTCAATTTGACTCACTTTAATTTGGAATGAATCGTAGTTTCCCGATTAACCAAATATTGACGATTTCCCTCGACAATTTCCTTCAGTGGAGTGATTTTTAGGGCTATGATACGTTTTTCTTTCTTTGTCCTAGCCAAGAAAGTTTTTCCAAATCCACCTTTCTTCTCTAATCTATCTTCCAAGCTCAAAACATTCCAATGTCCATTCGTGCCTGATAAATTCAAGGATATTAGTCAAATTCACAATAATACGTTAATTTTCCTCCTGTCCAGTCCTTTTTTGGATGACAAAAGTCATACATAATTATATTACATGGATTTTTCAATGCATATTATAATCAGGGGTAAGGGAATAAGAACAAAAACTCATGCTCAACAATTTTCCGTGAAGTAAGCCATCATGGAAATTATATATGCCTGCCTGTATTTGGTAATTTTTCTTACCATGGCCGCAGAGGTTTGGGGTCCATCCGAAGTGGATTAAATCCATTCTTCATTCCTAATTCGCATCCACTATCATCATAACTCGGCATCACACTTGGCTTTTTGCTCAAATCCGAACCATAACTTTTCTCTGGACTGTGAACTGCGCTCCGGATTTTAGCTACTGGAGAAGAAGCTGCTAAGGGAACACCACCAGAGTTTCCAAATTTTAATTTCTTTCCATTGGAACTAGGAGCAGCCATGATAATGAATGTGGTCAGGACTAGAAATTAAAATTATTGCACTAAATAGATTTCACGAATGAAAAGATAAGGCTTAGTAGGTAAGTAAGCAGTGGACTTTTCTGTGTTAGATTTTTCCACCGTCCTGATTAGTCGCAGTTGAGATGCAGACTGGAACTGGAACTGGGATACCTGGAGGATTCACATTCACAGTCATTCTTGTACGACGCTGGGCATGGGCTGGACTCGCTGGCCAAGTGCGTTTGCTTCAACAATTTGCATAGAATAAATTCTTTCGTTTTCTTCTGACTCGAATTATTTGTTGATTTGGGTTGACACATAACCACATCGTCTCACAAGTTGCTCCATGATATACGATGGTATGGACATATCACAATTTTACTTTACTGCCTAGAATCGTGAAGCCATAACGAGGCATTATTCACCTGAGAATGAGAAATGTATAATGCAATATCGTTTTATTTTTTGTAATTTGAACACACGATGTTACTCATTTGAATTTAGTTTCATTTTTAGGACATAAGAATAAGAAATCGTTAAGGCGAATTGAACAGACCAGGATTTTAACTAATGAGTTCCAAAATTGTGAAGACTTTTTGAGCTTTGAGAGATTAGACATAGGCCTAGAAGACCTGTCGGCCTGTGATCCCTTAATTTGGATGGAAGCTTAATGTTTGGACTTTCCTAAGAAGAATCCTGAATGACCTTTAGACCCCCTGCAGGCCATTTTTCCAGTTGTTTACTTTGAATTGACATGAATAGTTAATAAAAGGGCGGGTGAGTTTATATTGTGAAATAGTCAGGATTTTGACTTGAGAAAACTATCAATTGTTGTGAGTCACCAGTCACCGGCCAGGCAAGGCGTGGGACGGATGCAATACAATTCCCATTGTCCTGTCCATTCTTCACTTCCAATCAATAAAACTAAAAAAAATCATTTCGTGTGTGGCTAAGTTCTTGAGCTTGGCTGGCTTAACTTTGCCCCTGTCTTCCCCCAACTCATTGTTGTTCATTTCAAGTGACTCTGGCTTTGGTTCTTCCTATGTTGTATGTGTGACTCTTAAAGTTCAATGATGGATGATCTTGGGACATTGTCGAAAATTCTTTAGAAGGGGTCCAACCAACAAACCACCCTCACANTGACTCTGGCTTTGGTTCTTCCTATGTTGTATGTGTGACTCTTAAAGTTCAATGATGGATGATCTTGGGACATTGTCGAAAATTCTTTAGAAGGGGTCCAACCAACAAACCATCCTCACATTTATATAAGGAATTCTGGGACAAATCTCTCGTCCGCGCCGTAGTGGGTACCTTACCTATCCCATGCAACTGCAATGCTGACCGATTTTCATTTTTAACACTAAGCACGTTAAGACCTCTCGTTCCTTGTCGTTCAAAATCTTGAAATCTTGCCTCGCCTCGCCTGCCCACTTGAGACATTTCAATTTTTCTGAAGAAATCCAAAGGAAGTAAAATACAATGTGGATGGATCCATTATTAGTTTTACTCATTGCGAGCCATTGTGTCCAAAGTGAGGAATGGAATAAGGTGTGTTTTGAAAAGGAAAGGACCATCAAATAATATTATTGTGGCAGAACTGTCTCCGTTAAACAGCAGCAGCAGCAGCTGGTTCCTCTTAAGCGTCAACAATGAAGACACCAGTCACTCCGGCCGGTATAGTTCCACGTCAATCCTATATTTTGACTTGACTTCTTCAGTCCAACTTGAAATCTTAAAAGCTCAAGTGTTTAGCTCAAGAGTAGTCGGAGTAGGAACGGATGAGGTTTGCATTTTCATGGGCATGGACAACAATGATGTTGCAGAAGCTCAACTTGGATGGAGAACAATGCAATGGAATTCTTTTTTTGGTCAAGATCTGTTATGGGAAGGAAGAATACATATGTGGAGATAGAGAGCTGCTAAGAATTGAATCGAATCATAATGATCATTGTACGTTCAAATCTTAAAAGCTCAAGTGTTTAGCTCAAGAGTAGTCGGAGTAGGAACGGATGAGGTTTGCATTTTCATGGGCATGGATAACAATGATGTTGCAGAAGCTCAACTTGGACGGAGAACAATGCAATGGAATTCTTTTTTTTTGGTCAAGATCTGTTATGGGAATGCAGAATGCGTATGTGGAGATAGAGAGCTGCTAAGAATTGAATCGAATCATAATGATCATTGTACGTTCAAGTCCATAATTCCTCCCACTACTGCCTGCAACACAAAAATATGTAAAGTCCGGTCATAATACTTATTCTAGAATACATAACGAAGATTTTTTATTAGTTTTATGGAGGAACTATAAAGCAATGAATTATTTTGTCACTACTAAATGACCATAAAACATTTTGAGATATCTTTCACCCAAAGTAAAAAATAATCATGGGACACAAAATGTATATGATTATATTTGTGTGTCCATTATAAGACAGTCCCTCTATAAGCTTTTTTATAAACTGTTAGGAGCAATAGCAATATTATCACAATACTTCCAGCCATGGTCACCACCAGTAGCTACTTATAATCTGGACAAGGCTCGCTATTCCCAGTAGCCATAATACAGCCATCATCCTTCCCTTGTCCAAAAGGCTCATTCATCATCATATTTATGGTGCCAAGGGCTAATCACCTTTTAACGGAGTAATTATCACCTGTCAAAAAGGAGGGCCTTTTATCCTTCAGAAGATAAGACAGAAGGCAAGCCTGGTTTCCCTTGAGTCCCTTGAAGGTTACAAAATTTATGATGGGAAGGATTCTCCGTCAGAAGAAACTCCTTCACTTACTTTCAAGTCACAGTTTAGAAAATGTTCGGTGCCTGCCAGGGCTAGACTAGACTCCAAGACCAAAATAGTAAGTCATTTGTAATGTCAGTCTGAAAAAAAAAACTGGAGTCGCACCATTTCACTCATTCTCATTTGTGTTTTTGCTCTGCCTCATTGGGTTTAAAAATGAATCCTGTCTTCCTCCTATCAACTCACTTAAACTGTCAACTCAACCTAACCCGAGGGAATTTCTTATCGGATCCATCAGCATCAGCAACACAATGACATTTTTTAACGATTCTTGCTGGATTTCCCGGAAAACTGTGACAGTCACAGTCACAGTCAGTCGACAAGATTCCCTTGTTAAGATGACTCGAGAGTTTCTGATCAGAGTAAAATGTAAAATGCAGAAACTAACTCTAACCACCCATCTTATTGTTTCTTTGAAAATAAAATGAAATGAAAGTTGAGTTGATTAAATCCACAGTGGGAACA
>WJEZ01003574.1:0-10552 GCA_009869925.1 Thalassaphorura encarpata
AACATGAATATCTCGACCGGATGTGTCAAAAAAGGTTTTTTTACAAATTGGACATTCCACACGTTTCTGTTTCAAGTGGACTCTTTTAACATGCACGTCTCGATAATCCTTTGCTGAAAATACTTTTCCACATTCCAAGCAAGGCCAATCCATTTTTTGTACATGATTCGTCTTCTCATGATGTGTTCTTATAGCGGTACACGTGAAACTCTTATTGCAATCTATATTTCTACATGGGTATGGTTTTTCCCTCGTATGTGTCCGGATATGATTTTCCATATTAATTTTCTCTGTGAAGTCTTTTTTGCAAATTGCACAGGAGAATGGTTTCATTTTTAGATGAATTCTTTGTTCATGCATGCGTCGATGACTGGATTGAATAAATACTTTTTCACAGTAGTTGCATTTAAATGGGCGATCGCCAGTATGGATACTCCGAATGTGAATGTCCATGACATTACGGTATGAAAATGATTTTTTACAAAATTTGCATGAATATTTGTCTAGCTTCAGGTGAACGCCATTAACATGGATTTTCAAATTTCCTTTCGTATAAAATGTTGAAGAGCAGATTGAACATTGGAATGAGCGCTCACCACTGTGGAGGTTCATATGAACTTTCAGGTTTCTCTTTGTTTTAAATGTTTTCTTGCAAATTCGACAGGAATTAGTAGCAGGATTACACTTGAATGGCTTTTGTCTGGATGATTTTTTTACTAGAACTTCTTCAGTATTTTCATTAGCCCTTTGTTCTAGTTCTAAATCCACGGTATGAGTTTTGGCCATATGACGATTAATGTTGCGGAATGTTGCATTACAAATGGAGCACCGATTGTTGGGTTTTTGTTCTTGAGCACGGACATGAATTGCCAAATGCTTAGATAAGGCTGAAACACTATAAAATGGTCCGATGGCACATTTTGGGCAACACAAAGAATTCATATTGTTCAAAGGCTTGTTCAACACGACGACAAGATTTGTATTGTGTTTGGTATAAATGTGATTATTAAGGCTGAACTTTTGAAAATATTTGCGACCGCAGAGTTTGCAGTTGAAATTGGTTTTTTCCTTTGTATGCGTCGTCATGTGCATTCTAAGTCCAACGGCGGTCTTGAATGCATTAGAACAAAATCCACAGATATGATCTCTTATATCCTTGGCAGCTCCATGCTGGAGTTCAAGATGCATAATTAAACCTTTTTTGCAAAGTAATTCTTTGCCACAAATTGTACAAGGGTAAAAATTGCGTTCATTCTTTGGCTTGTGAGTTTCAGAATGTTGGTTTAGCACAGCGACTGATTTAAATGTCTTTTGACACACGGAACACTTGTGGGGTTTTTTCATTGTATGTGTTTCAAAATTTGAGTCCAAAGGCCACTCGACTCCTTTTATTTCCTGTTAAAATAAAATATCAATATTGAAATCAAGCATGTTTAAAGTAGAGTTGGAAATTTGTATTCATTACGATTTTTTTTTGTAAAATTCATTCAAACTCCACAGTATTTATATTATGAAATTTTATCCTACTACACGTATTATTTGTGATTTGTAAAAAAGTTTGTATTCAATTGAATTGAACAAAAATGTAATTTTAGAAATAAATTCTGATCACCGTAGTGTAGCTCTTGGTTTTCCAGTAAAACAATATGAGTTTTCAAAACCTATTTCCTCCTACCTTGTGTGCATTTTAGAATTTCTTTTGAGAAATGAAATAAAACAAGCGTTACATTACAACTAGTGCAAAAGCAAATGAAGATTTTACTCACTTTTTTTCTAAATATTCAACGTTGTACTATTTTGAGTACGAAAATTGTAAGTCTTCTAATTCACATTGTATTAATATTTACTTAATTGTAATTGTGAGTTACTGTGAGTGTACCACTCCATGTGCCTGTCAGTCAGTAAATAGTACAAGGGATTGAATTTAGAAAGTCTGAGTCAAAGCAGACCGGATATAGAAGAGTGATATGTAGACTTGTTCATTCTTAATTAGTTACATCCTGTGAACTTGTATTTGTGGATATTCTTATCAAAAATCCAGTCAGACTGGTTTGAACCGCTGAGTAGAACCAGGGAGGCTGAATAGAATGCATTTGTGTTACGTCATATCACTCACACACGCATGCGTCCAATTAGTTTACACATCGGAAGGCGTTTCAATTCGATTCTGCAGTTTATTTCTTTGCCAGCTTTAAGCTTGCTCAAGGTCGGATTTGTCAAAATTAAGTTGAACTTGATATTTGAATAAATTATAAGGCATATGAACTAAAAAGAAATTGATTTTATGAATAGTTACGTATGTCGTATGTTTACAGCAAGTTTCAATTCGATTCTGCAGTTTATTTCTTTACCAGCTTTAAGCTAGCTCAAGGTCGGATTTGTCAAAATTAAGTTGAACTTGATATTTGAATAAATTATAAGGCATATGAACTAAAAAGAAATTGATTTTATGAATAGTTACGTATGTCGTATGTTTACAGCATTTTTACACATTTTTTCAATTTGTATCAGTTTTCTAGTTCATTCCGACCTATTAGAAGTGTTTGCAACTTTGTTTGCCTAATATAATTTCGCAGTGAATTTCAAGCCTAAGCCCATTAGAGAAATCCGCATCTGCCTTGGTAAGAACGGAAATAAGCCGAATTAAATTGTGTGTGACGGAACTCGTGGATATTTTTAAACGTCATTGAATTCAATTCAATCAAAAGAGACACAAATTGACTAATAGATCTGGATGTGTAATTAGTGATAAATGAGACAGTTGGTCAATTGTACACGTTTTCAAGGCTAGCGCCATCACCTTATTCTATTGTTCTTCAAATCTTAAAAGCCAATTATCTTCAACCAGTTTTAGTCTAAGCCTCGCCCCTGGAGGAATATCTTACCCATTGGATGAAGATACAACCAAACAAATCATTGAGAAATGAACGCGAAAATTATTATTAAACCTGTCAAATTTAAGTTTCCGCAAAATTATTTAATAAACAATTTAGTTCATCGTCTTTTTCTCATCAACTTTACGTGTTTGCTTAATAAATAGCTTTCATATATACTCAAGTAATATTAGGAATGAAAAATAATAAAATAGCATGCTAATAAAGAAACAAGTTAGAACCATGATATTTAACAGATATGCTTAGCCTAATTGGAAATTTATTGAAATTATGAACTATTTGCTATACGGAATAACAGTACTGTAAATTGTATAATGCTCATTGACCAGCTCAAGTTATAATACTTCCTGGGCTTCTTTTGTGGTATTCTTATGAAGATGTTTCGATTTCTCATGGGCCTTTCTGCCTTCGAGAGATATGAAGGCCTTTGGGCAATATCGGCATTCATATAGAGTTTCTCCAGTGTGAGTTCGAATGTGACTATTGCAATTTTCTATTTTGAAAAAGGTTTTTCTACAAATTGGACATTCCACACATTTCTGTTTCAAGTGAACTCTCCTCACATGAGTATTTCGATACATTTTTGCCGAAAATACTTTTCGCATTCCGTACAAGGCCAATCAACTTTTTGTACCTGATGCGTCTTCTCATGATGCAACCTTTTAGACGTATTTACGAAACTTTTTTTGCAGTCTTTATTCCTACACACATAAGGTTTCTCCCCTGTATGAGTCCGGACATGACTTTCCATTCTGTTCTGCACTACAAAGCTTTTTCCACAAATCCCACAGGAAAAAGGTTTAACTTGTAAATGAATTATTTGTTCGTGAAGAGATCGATTACCCGTTTGTGTAAATCCTCGTTCACAATATCTGCATTTAAATGGACGGTCTCCAGTATGGATTCTTCGGACATGGTTGGCTAAGGCAGTTGAACCCGAAAATGCTTTTGCACAAAATTTGCAAGAAAATTTCTTTATCTTCAGATGAACTGTTTCAAAATGTCTTTTTAAATGTGTTTTTGCAACAAAAGCTGAAGAACATGAAGTACATTGAAATGAGCGGTTAGTAGTATAAACATTCATATGAACTTTAAGGTTACCCTCAGCAGCAAATCTTTTCTGGCAAATTTGACAAGCATGAGGTTTTTCCCTTGTGTCGGTCAGAATATGCAATTCTAAAGTGTGCTTTGCAGCAAATGTTGACTCGCAAAAATTACATTTGAATTCTTTTTCGTCCTCTTGGATTCTCTTTAATTTCACTCGCACAGAATTTGCTGGCTGTACCATCACAGTATGAGTTTCTGCCATGTGGCGATTCAGATTACTAAATGTTGCATCACAAATGAAACAGCGATTGTTGGGTTCTTGTTCTTCAGCACGGGTATGAATTGCTAAATGCGTAGATAAGGCTGAAGCACTTTGAAAAGATCCAGCAACACATTTTATGATCTTTGAGTCTGGACTTTTTACAAAAATTGTAGCCACATAATTTACACGGAAAATTATTAAGATTTTCCTTAGTATGAATCCCTATATGTGCGTGCGTTAAGTCCAAGAATGGTTTTGAAGGTCTTGTGACACAATCCACAGACATGATCTCTTCGCTCCGTGGCCATTCCATTCCCATGTTGTAGTTTATAATGTTGAGTCAAACTACACTTGTTAAGAAATCGTCTATCACAATTTTTGCACGGGTAATGCTTGCGCTCTTCTTTCGGATAGTGTGTATTAAAATGCGTTCTGAGGCCAGAACCGAATTGAAATGCCTTTGAGCATATGGAGCACTTATGAAGCTTTTCTTGGGTATGGGTTCTAATATGAGCCCTTAGAACACTTGGTTGCCGAAACGAAAGTTCACACATTGCGCACTTAAATGATCTAACTGCAGCATGGATCCTTAAATGGTTTTTTAGATTGAATGAATAACAAATCCATTTTGAGCAAATCGGGCACTCGATTCCATTTGTCTCCTGTTGAACGAAATCAAGTATAACATAAAATATCCACATTAAAATCAGACATGAGTAATTAGAGTTGTACATTTCTATTAATTAGGATTTTTCTGTGGAATTTATAACCCACTGTGTTCATATTATTGAAGTTGTATCTTGTCAGCAAACCTTATACATTTTTTTAATTTGTCAAAATTTCGTTAAGCTGTCACATTTGAACAAAAATTGAATTAAATTGAATTAAAGAAAACGTAATTTCATTTTAATTATTCCTTATTACCGTAGCATTGGTCTTCATTTTCCAGTTAAACAGAGCACAATACAAGTTAAAAAACTCATTTATTCCTGGCCTTTGTGTAACTTATTAGAATTTCACTGAGGGTATAAATTTTTTGATAAATAAAACTATAACAGTCAATGAAATGTAGAACAGTACTGATAGAACTGATGCAGACGTTATTCACTTTTTTCCTTGAATAGTTCTTGTGTTACGTATGAGAATAATACTCTTTGAATTTAAGAAGTCTCAGCCGAACCAGATTAGAAAAATGGAACAAAGAAAGTTAACAGGATGTGCACTTGCTTGTTATTATAAATTACATTCAGTGAACTTGTATTCGTGGATATTCTTTATCTACGTCTAGTCAGGCTTAAACCACAGAATACATTTCATTACGTTTCATCTTCACTTCACGCATCTGAAATCTGAAAGCGATTTGATTATTTACAGCTTATTTCTGTACCCACTGCACTCGGTGGGCTAATTCCAGTTCAGATTTATCAAAACTAAATTGAACTTGATATTTTGGCAAGCTCGGAAAATTATGAAACAGAAATATACTGATTTTATGTATAATTATTTCATTTCTTTGACTCTGTTCTTGCCTTATTTACGTTCCAAAATTACAAAATCTCATAAAGCTCTATGTTTAAAAAATTATTTGATGAAATTCCTACGTTTAGTATTTTTGACATTGGTTTAATGGAACTAGATCTATTATTTATTGAAGATAACCTGCGAAGGTGGCCTTCCTCGTATAGTAGTAATGACACACTTTAATTAACCATCCAACTCATTCTGTTCTCTGAAATTTATCTTATCAATAGTCAACATAAATTTTCCGTTATCTAAACTCGGCCCGACTCATCGTCGTCGTCGTCTAGAGAATCCAGTCTCGAGCATCTTTTTCAGTCTCGCGAGACCGAGACTTCGATACCAGCGTTGTCGAGACTTTCGATACCAGTTCGATACCAATGAAACCNTAAACTCGGCCCGACTCATCGTCGTCGTCGTCATTGCCAAACGGATAAAGATAACTCAGTTAATACGAATTTTACGTTTACAGCATTTTTACATACGCAATTTCCACCGGTGCACCAGTTTTTGAGTTCATTCTCAACTCAAAGAAGTCCAGTAAATTATTTTTTGTTTATTGCAATGAATTTCAAACCTAAGCCCATTAGTGAAATTACTATACACCTAAGAACAGAAATACCCGGGTTAAATTGTGACGGGACTCGAGATCTTGTCGGCTGTTCCATGAATGAAAAGTGGGTTAAATTACTATACGCCTAAGAACAGAAATACCCGGGTTAAATTGTGACGGGACTCGAGATCTTGTCGGCTGTTCCATGAATGAAAAGTGGGTTGATATTTTTAGACGTCATAGAATTCTGTTCAATCCAAAAAGGCATAAATTGACAAATAGATCTGGATATGTGATTAGTGATAATGAAACAGTGGGTCAGTTGTACACATCTTCAAGACCAGTGCCAGCATCTTATTCTATTGTTCTTCACATCGTAAGAGCAAATGAACTTCCACCAGTTGCTTCATCTAACCTGACCCCTGGAGGAAAATCATATCCATTGGAAGAAGACACAGCCAAAAAAATTGCAAGAGGACAAGATATTCATTCCAGAACAAAAGAAGTCATTGATGATCGTTGGAATAAGGAGGATTTACTCAAAATGCAAAAGGAAATGGAAGAATTGCAGGCAAAGGGTCAATTAAGAGAACTCGCAAGACTTCTACCTTTTACAAGCACAGTTTTGAGGGATATTTTCTTAGATCATAACTAAAGGAGATTATACTAATACCTGTCTGAGGAAAGAATATTTATTTTACTACTATTTAGATCGCTCATGATGTGTATAAATTTTTATGTAATGAGATAGAGTTTTTTTAGGTCAATTAAGAGAACTCGCAAGACTTCTACCTTTTACAAGCACAGTTTTGAGGGATATTTTCTTAGATCATAACTAAAGGAGATTATACTAATACCTGTATGAGGAAAGAATATTTTACTACTATTTAGATCGCTCCTGATGTGTATAAATTTTTATGTAATGAGATAGAGTACTTTTTTCGCAAAAATTCTTTAGTACAAAAACGTCACAATGAGCGAGAATGTTTCTTTAACAATAGTAGTCGGGGTAATATCCATTCTAGGTAGAAATGACACTGAAATTAAACGTTCTCGTTTCAGATCAAAAAACAACCTGTCATTGTCAGATAGTAACTTAAAAAATGTTCTAAATTATTTAAAAGTCACTGATGAAACTTAAAATAAAATCAAGATATTATTTACCACTGCTTGCCTCATGTACTTTTCGCTAAGGGAAATGTGCAGGATTGAATGCTAAAAACATAGGCTCGACAATCAATATTTTTTAAAGTAAAATTACACCTAAAAGTCAGAAATGTGTCTTTAACAATAGTAGTCATGGTAATATCCATTCTAGGTAGAAATGACACTAAAATTAAACGTTCTCGTTTCAGATAAAAAAACAACCTGTCATTGTCAGATTGTAACTTAAAAAATGTTCTAAATTATTTAAAAGTCACTGATGAAATTTAAAATAAAATCAAGATATTACGAGAAACAGTGAAACAGCCCTCGTATTTACCACTGCTTGCATCATGTACTTTTCGCTAAGGGAAATGTGCAGGATTCAATGTTAAAAACATAGGCTCGACAATCAATATTTTTTAAAGTAAAATTACACCTAAAAGTCAGAATAATGGTTTTTATTCGAATCATGATTTTTAAAAATCCTGGACTGCTTGTTGACAATGGGAAAAGTATAACATGAAAATATTTCCACTATCTATTTTCTAGTATTATCTTCTCAAAATTTATTTGATCGTGAAGACAATATGGAATCCTACATTTACAAATTCAATACAATTTACATGTAGTTAATTTATGGTGTACAAAATATCTGAAGCATTGTGTAGTATTTATCCGGAATTTTTCAGAACCCCTTTCTCATGGGTGTGCCTCGAGGTAGAGTCAATAAAGGATTTTTGGCAATATCGGCATTTATAAGGTTTTTCTCCTGTATGAGTCCGTGCGTGAATGTTGCATTTGGCAGCAGAGAAGAACATTTTTCCACAAATTGGACACTTGACATTTTTTTCTCCCAGATGAACTTTCCTGACATGCAGATTTCGGTATTTCTTGGCTGAAAAGCTTCTTCCACATTCCGTGCAAGGCCAATCAACTAGTTTGTTAACACTGTGCCAGACTTTTTTATACGAACGCAACGTTGTAGAACATCTGAATTCTTTGTCACAATCTTCCATATCACATTTGAATGGTTTTTCCCCTGTATGTCCCCCTACATGATATTCTAGATCACGTTTATCTACAAATAATTTTCCACAAAGTTCACATTTAAATGGTTTGATGTGAAGGTGCATTGCTTTTTCATGTGTTGATCGATGCCCTTGTTGAGTGAACCCTTTTTCACAATATCTGCACTTAAACGGCTTATCTCCTGTATGTATTCCTCGAATATGATTAGCCAATGTGTCTGGTCTGGCAAATTCCTTCTTACAAATCGTACAGGAATATTTTTTATTTTGAGATGAACATCTGATATGTGTTTCTTCAAAGACTGTTTTAGTGAAAACGCCAATGGGCATGAAGGACAAGAAAATGGACGTTCAGCTGAGTGAACAGTAATACGGAGACACATCTGGATGATTTTCGCTTGGTGGAGTTGGAAATTGAAAGTTTCTCTTTCACAGAAGGTTGACTTTGCTTTTGCCCTTCTCCATGTGTCATTTCAATGTGTTGGCTGATATTCTTGAATTCAACGTGACATATGGGACACAGAGTCGTTGGTTCATTAGCATGGAGTATTAAATGTGTCGAAAAAGCCGAAAAATCCTTGAAAGGCAGGGCACAATGTAAACAACACAATAATTTTGATGTTTCGGGATTCCGTATAATTTTGTGAACAACTACTACAACATTTTTATTATGTTGAAGAAAAATATGATTTCTGAGTTTGTAGTTTTTATAAAACTTTTTTCCACAAAGTTTACAATGTAAATCATAAACTATTTCTTTTGTATGGATTCTCGTATGCTCCTCAAGTACATTGTAAGTCTTGAATGCCTCATTGCACAATCCACATACGTAATCTCTTCGATCATTGTTTTCTCCATGTTGAAATTTGTTGTAATTTATCAAACCGGCCCTGCTAAGAAATTCTTGGTCACAATTTTTATAAGGGTAATGCTTGCGTTCAGTTTTTGGCTTATGAGTATCAGAATTGCATTCTGAGATCAAAACCGAATTCAAATGTCTTTGAACATATGGAGCACTTGTAAGGTTTTTCCTTCGTATGGGTTTTAATATGGGCTCTTAGAACACATGGTTGCCGAAATGAGAGTTCACACATTGCACATTTAAAAGAACGAATTGATGAATGGGTTCTTAAATGGTTCTTTAAATTTTCTGATTGAGAAATCCATTTTGAACAAATCGGACAATTTGTTCCTATAAAGTCGAAGTAATAAATCATCATTAGTTTCATAATTAATTATATAATATTAATCGAAATTTTTTTACACAAATACGAGGTAATGCTAAGTTTCAACAAAACAAAAGAAAAATTAAAATCACTTGATTAGTTACCTTTTTTATGGATTTCATTTTTAGAACCTTAATTACCAAAAACTACATATTATTGAAACTACGGCCAGTTTCCGCGTGTGATTAGACTTGACTATATATGAGCTTTCCTTGAGCTTAAACAAAGTCATGAATCTGGAGGTTTAAGATTTTGATACGTGAATACACAAGAAAGTCCTTTCCGTTCAGAATTTTAAATGATAAGATAATTTTCAAATTTCTGAACAACACATTTACTTCTTTTCTCCTCATTCCTCTAAAATTAACTCTCGTCTTCCCTGCATTGTTGCAAAACAACAACAATAAAATCTTGACATGTTCAAGTGCATACAAAGTAAAGAACAGGTGCTCTTACGATAAAATTTATTGCTTCGCATTGATTCTAAAATTAAATTATTAGTAAATTAAAATCACGATATGTTTAAGCCCTTTGGCTTAATAAATCATTTTGCATCTCGATTGGAAATGAGTTTATTATTACAGCAAATAATTCAAACATGGGATGTGTATTTTATAAATAGCTACGTGGAAATTACAAGTTCTCCGAGATAGATTTTTCAGGTCGACTCTGATTGTGTGTGTATTTCTCATGAAGGAATCGAGAGGAGCTGGAAATGAAGGCTTTAGGGCAATAGCTACAATCGTAAGGAGTTTCTCGAGTGTGGGTTCGTACGTGAATATTACATTTGGATGCTTCGAAAAAAGTTTTTGGGCAAAGTGGACACTTGATGTTTTTCTCTCGTAAATGTACTCTCCGGACGTGGGCATTTCTTCGAT
>WJEZ01003575.1:0-10549 GCA_009869925.1 Thalassaphorura encarpata
TGCAATTTTTACGACTGATGGCTGTTGAACATAAAATATAACTAGTTTCAAGATATTTATTTTCTGGAAATATTAGTTTATCTTACGCCATAAGAAAGAACAGCTCCTTGGCAAATCTCCACATCTATGATATTGAGAAGTCCACAAACGACAATGATTACGGGGAATATGATAGCAGGAGGAACATCAAGTGCGGTCAAAAGTTTTATAGCAGTAATTGCTGCTGTGCAAGTGTTGCAATCAATAAAATCTAGTTGGGTTTCTGGGTTTTGGTAATAATTTGGAATTGCAGGGGATTTGACAATGTACGGAATCCATCTGGAAATCCCTTCTCTGTTGCAAAATTAAAATTACAAAATATAATGTTAGCTTTTCATGATTCGATTAATTTCTGCTTTAGTCACCTGTGATCCTTTAAACTGTCGTAAAGAAATTCTTGCAACTCCTCAGCAGAAGACGAACTTCTAATGCTAGCTTCTGTGCAAGTGCAAATACAAGCTATCAAAAATACTGCTAAGTATGGAAACTTCATTTTTGCCTTGCCAGCAACAATTTGCCAAAAGAACTTTTGTCACATATGTTCCAGATCCTTGAGTCCAATTCTCAACTAAAATTGCCATGTGTCCGTAGTTTTCAGTTCAATTAAATCAAGTAGCAATTTGTACTTATTATTTGGCAGGTGTGTAACATTAGTCAATACGGAATTCGAAACTTGAATTAATTTACATGACATAGTTGTGAAAACATGTTGGAACCATAATCAAAATCGACCTGTCAAATTTAAAGTGGACTAACTCATATGACATGGAGCAATCAAGAAACGAATGATCTAATGCGTGCCATTGTCAAGTAAGGAAATGCCCGATTTCGGTGATAAAAGTGACATACCTCTTTACAAACGGCACGCGTATTCTTTTACTGAACATTAATGTAACAAAATCAACACCTGGTAAAATTGGGAAGAATACTTGAGATTGTATGACAGAAACTAGTCACACTCAAGGGTGAGGACATTTAAATCGCACACGGAGGATTGGCAAGTTTATGATTTGACTAATAAATGCTCCAGTAGAGTCTAATATACTTAGTATAGCCCTTAGCTAATTTATTTATGCCATGTTCCACTTAATAAAGCCAAAATCTTGATTTGGAGAGAAATTTTGATTGTATTTTTTACGTATTCAAAATTTAAAAATTTACAGCATTCTTTATTCGTTGAAAGGTTAATCGTTTTATTGTGTCCTGTATACAGTTGACATTATAGTCATAGTGGCTACGAGCATAGCACTCACAAAAATATTTGAAGCACTATTTCCTCTTGGGGTTGTCGTTGTCTCAACTGTTGATGGGTCTTCTGGTTTTTCCGAGGGTTCCTCCGAAGGATTTTCAGATGGGGCCGTATCAACCGTCGTTGACATTGGTGGATTTATCAATTCTCTTAATTTATCACACTGTGTTTCATCCCCTGAATTTGAAATGACCAATTCACACAAATGGGCAGTTTTACAAGCAGGATCTCTGCAAGGAGTAAACTTAGGGGAAGCTTTGTGGTAAGTTCTGTCAAAATAGAAAAGAAATTTGAATAGAATCTATTCCAAAATTAAACAAACCAAGTTGATTATTTTCTTACAACCAAATAGCGTTGAAACAAATCATCATCATCAATCATCCTGAGAACAAAATCGTACAATGCGTCTGGTCTGATGGATTCTAATCCAAATTCCTCTTTAGCTCCAAAAAGTTTCAACCAATCTGCTTCTCCGTTTGCATTCGAAGAAGTCAAATTCAAAATCCATGTTTCATGATCCATAATTTCCCAAGTGGAATCTGCTTCACGTCCACCATCAACTAAGAAAATCTTGTAGGCTGAATGTGCCCCTGAAGGGACAGCGCTTGGGCCTGGGAAGGAGACACTGATTGGGCGTTCTATATACATAAATTAATTAATTTTGAACTCTACGATTAAAAACTTCTTAATTATTATTACCTTCGTCAAATGCCAAAGTGAAATATTCCTTATGAATATGCCCATAAAATTGACCTCGAATGATTCCTTCAAATCTATTAACAATTCGATCAAATCTCTCACTCCAAACTGGCCAACAATCAGAAGAGCCTGGTGGCACGTGCCCAACAATGTAAACGACTTCTCCTGCTTGTTCTGCTTCCAACATTGTGTTTGCAAACCATTGCAACTGACCAGCAGGATCCGCGGTATCATACCACAACCAGAAATTCAACAAGTAGCATAAATTCGTATTCAAAACTACAAGTCGAAGTGGGCCATTTCGCTCTGGTTTAACAGTGTAATAACCTCCACGGCTTATCGTTACATTTTGATCTGGTACCCATTTCCAAAATGGTTCCATGAATAATTTATACAACCAAGACAAATCAAATCCTTTCTCAGACCAAAGAACTTCAGGTGGAAAATTATTGCAAGTATCTCCTTCATGGTTTCCAATAACTGGGAAGATTGGGACGTCTGGAAACTTGACATCCAATTGAGCTGTTACGTATTCAATGTGTCTGGAATTTGATGGAACACTATTGTCCCAAACAGCAGAGAAAACGTAGTCACCGGTCAGAAAAATGTATTTCAGCTATGAAGGCACAAAGTTCGTTACGCACTAGTTACGGTTACTATTTTTTGCATTGTGTTAATGTCTTTGCTTAAATCACCTCATGAGTTGTTTTTGCATGTTCGTAAATGGAGTCCAGAGCAGGCCTTGCCAAAGAGCATTCAGAATGTCCATATTTCCCTGATTGTCCAGTTCCATTTCCAGGCCCGTGTTCTTCATGACAACATCCGGCAGGTTGTCCACATTCCCCATTTGCACCTTCGACAAAGTTCAGATCCAAATGCACGTCAGTCAAATGCATGATTTTGACTGGAGTAACTGAAGCCTGGTCTCAAAACACATTGCTGCATGAAATGTCTGTTCCAAAAATGTTTGATCATACTAATACTACTTACGTCTAAAGGTGGCGGAATCTGTACGGGAGGCTTAGTCGGATCAATTATAGTTTCCCAATCTGTAAGGTTTGAATTAATTTTTCCACATTTGTAGTTTGCAATTCCACAAAAATCATCTGCCGTCATGTGCATCCTATCGTCGATGATTCGGACGATTGTATCCTAAATTTAGAGTGGAAAATTGAATAAATGTATTTAAAAATTAGTTTAGTTTGTCTATTGGAAATTTTACCCCAAAATGATACACGGTTTTCCGACAAAGTGGAGCTGGAACGATTTGCAAAACATTGCAAACCCCTATGACAGCTTCCTTGAGGGCAAATGGAGTAATTCCAAGTCTTCGTAGAGTTTTGAATAAATCAATCACGATTCTGCACGCTTCGCAATTGATGTAGTCTAATCTTGGATGAGGAAATCGGGCATATATTGAAGGTGCGGTGACCAATGCCATGAACCATCCTTCGAATGCTTCCCTATCATTGAAGTAAAAAAATATTCGATCAAAATTAAATATTACGTTTCAAGTTCAGAAATTAATTCCCTCCTAACTTGTGATCTGCCAATTTCTCATAGACATATCCATCCAAGTCAACCAATGGATCTAAGGCGGCTGAAGTTGTGCTAATAAGAATGGCTACAAAAATTGCAGAACAAAATACGAAGCCTGAAAATTTCATTTTGGCTAGTGAGTTTTGAATACAAAACTCCAAACCAACTCAGTTGTGAAAATGAGGGACTAATTAAAACTCGACTACCAATTGGAATTCCATTGCATTGTCAAGGGCTTGAGTTTTATCAATTTGCTGATTCTCCAGAAAGCCCAGCCTCTCGAGTTCTGTGCAACTTTAATCAGAATATTAATTATTTGTTACATTATCATGTCAAGGATCAGAATCACACCTTAAAAATTTCAATTGTGTCAAACCAATGTCACCAGGAGATAACAGAATAAAAAAGTTTGTCGCGTGCTACGCTTGTTGGTTTTTATTCTCAAGTGGTTCAGCTCAAATCGGTAATACTTTATAACAGTGCCATAATTTGTACATGTAAAAGGAGCAATTATAATTAAAAGCATTGTAACTCTACCCAATAAGCAATAAATCTGTCAAATAACCTGTTTACTTAATTCTGACTAAGCAAGCTGGAAACAAATGTAGTAGTTTCGATTTCACTGCCTATTAATAAATCATAATATACTTATGTATATACATTTTTACACACCAGGTAATAGGAAACAATGTAGTATTAGTACGAACTATCGTCTTATTTTTCTGAAACATTATGAAATTAGAGTTAACAGCATAGTAGAGGTCAGAGCATCTTCATATTTTATTTATACTTAGGATTACTGCCTACCGGAGAAGGAATATGATTCTGAACAAAATTCATGGATAATCAACAAGGGAGCATTTCAAAGTACAAGTATTGTTAAAAAATTTGCTGCGCAAATCTGAATGCTTATTTTTTTAATTTTGCTGTATCTAAATGACAACACTCTCATCTAAATTTAAATATCCATCTATTTTAATGAATTGTCAACAAAAATTACAAGATATGTATCAAATTAGTGAGATTGAAACATCCTCTTAAAATACATCATGGCATTACATTGGTATGGAATTGTAAGTTGATCGAAGGACAATTTTTAGGCCTGCAATTAAAAGAATCATAGTAGGTCATCGAAAAGTTAATAAAATTACAAGATATGTATCAAATTAGTGAGATTGAAACATCCTCTTAAAATACATCATGGCATTACATTGGTATGGAATTGTAAGTTGATCGAAGGACAATTTTTAGGCCTGGAATTAAAAGAAGTTAACATAACAGGTTGCCGGCAAGCTGATGATTATACGTACGCCTTTTCAACTTACTCTTAGAATTTTAACATCTTTAATTGAACGTAGTCTAGCGTCTGCCCCGTCTCGAAGTTGTAGGTGGAGCTTTATATTCATCTTTATCAAGTTTACACCTTTTGGCACAAGTATTTGCATATGCAAACTGAAATCTTCCTCGGAAGCTTGACTGCACAAGTTCTGACGGAATTCTTGGGTAATGTCTTAGACCCAGTGCAACTCGGAGCAGGAACAGACTGCACTTCCTTTTCTTTTTCCTCTTTCAGCTTCCGATTTTCTTCCTTCTGTAAATAACAAGTTAAACTTTATGATTCATTCTCGTACAATGATTTGGGCCTAGACTAGAATAGACAAACTAACCAAATGATCAATCAGAGCATGAAGACAGATTACATCTCCCTCCAAAGTCTCCTTCTGTTCAACCTGGAATAATTTTTTGTTGAGTCAGACCGTCATAAATTTCTGAAAAGACGAACAATCCAACTCACAACTCGTTTCCATTTCGTAGTTTGAAGTGCTAGTTCAACATTAACTACTTCCATTTTCTCATGGCATTCTAAAACCTCAAGTTTAGATTCAATCAGCTTTTGTTCAAGTTTCTAGATTGACACAGAATGTTATAAATTTAAATTTTCAATTTTTTGTCGCTATTTCTTACGGCATATTCCTCCTCATAACTTAGTTTCAAAGCGTTAAAATGCATTTGAACTTCTTCTTTGGTTTTAAAACTCTGCCCGTTTAGTTCAAACAATACTCCATCAGCATTCGTCATGTTAACCTCCTCCGTATTCTGAGTTTCCTTAGATTGCAATTAAAATTACAATTATTATTCCAGTAGCTATGCTACTGTGAATTTAATCCTCTCAAGAATATTCACCTGATCCGCCATATCTTGTGGATTATCAGTAGTTTCCACTAAAGATAACGATTTCATGTAACTCCCGATAGATCTGGAACCATGCGATGATTCAGGTTGGTCATCCGAACTGGAATCTTCATATTCAGACCTATTGGTGTTCATTTCATCACTTGTGTCATAATAGATCTAAAACATCAAGGCGTATGTCTGCATTGCATTGTGATTTTAAGTGATTTCAGTATGTTATAAATTTGTTCATATTACTCACTGCACTTTCATCTTCATCAGCAAGAATTGAAGAAATATCTTCCAAACTGTCATAACGAGAAATTCCGGACGCGGAAAAGGAAGGAACTGGGGAGCGCAAGATGCGTTTACCTTTTGTCAATGGAGACGACGTAAACATCTTGATGAAGACTGATTTTTTTAGAATGAAAGAAAAAACCTTTGAAAATATTCATGAGCAATCTCTTTTCATGAGTATTAGCAGTGCTGTCGCCATTGCATGTAGAAGTTTCTTCCTTCATTCCTTCATGAAATTAGTTTCAAAAGTAAACAATATATGTGTTAAAGTTATCATGGAAGCAATTTTTTTGCCATTTAGCAAAAATAGGCTGGCTAATTCAATAGAGCTCATCAAAAACGATTATTTTCACACTCTTGATGGAAAATTTTGGGGTTAGGGCAACTTGGGCCAGTGAGCCAGACTCGCTAGCTCTGGTTTTGTTTTGACTCATAAAAAGTGGCGGTATTCCCTCTTCTGTAGGGGAAATACGCATAGCAGATCGATTGAATAGTTTTAGTCCAGCTGGACACTTTACTAGAATCTTAGTTTAATCCATATTGAGCTGAACTATAGATGACCACAGGTACACCACCCAAATAGAACGAGTCAAACCAAAGCTATTCAATTTTTAACTTAAACTTAAATTATGGAAGCAGAAGCAACTGCAACAGAATTAAAATCAAAATATGTTGAAATATTTCGTGCAAATGGAATCACAGATGAGATTGCAGAAGTGACTATGAAAGTCCCAGAATACTTAATTGGTGAACAAACAGGGAGCATATGTGAATTGGTGACAGTTTATTACAAAAATGAAGCGAAAGCACCTCAACAATTATTTGTCAAAAAAATCTTACCAACTACTTCAACTGAAGTTGAGAAAATTGCTTTAGTTGAAGGGGTTATGAAAAATGAAGGAATTTTTTTAACAACCTTTGTCAATGAAATGAAGAAATTCTGTGAGGAGAAATTAGGGTTAGTCCAAGCCCCATCAACCTGTTTATTTTCGCAAATACCTATCTGAAACTTATTTCTTATGTTAAAATAGGCCGGATAATGATATTGGCGTTCAGCACCTTTTCCCAAAAACTTATTTCGCCAGTGTTCAGGAAATTATCATGGAAAACGTTACTGGGATGGGATATTTCATGTTTGATAAAACTCAGCTCCAGAATTTTGAAATCGCAAGGTAAGTGTCCAGAATGTACAAATCACTACTTAAAACTATTTAGTATGAATTTGTTCACTTTCACAGCAAAGTACTACAAAGCCTGGCTAAATTCCATGCAGTTTCTCATTGCTTGATTCAAAAGGCTGGGGGAAAAGATGCTTTCTTGGAGAAATTCCCAAATTTCAATGAAATGATGTTTACCTCAGGTGGTGCAGATATGATTTCTACACTTTTTGAACCCATAGTTGAATCCGTTATCAAAATGTTGAAATGTATGTTAACTGTAAGTGCAGAATTTGTCAGTTTACCGTTAAAGGCATTTTGTGGAATTTCAGGAAGATAAAAATACGGATAATTTGGCTGTAGCAAAGAAATTGGAAACTTTCAAAGGAAAAGTTGCCTCGTCTTTTTGTGATATTCTGAGATTGCCGAGCTTATTCGACGTTGTGAATCATGGAGATTTATGGAATAACAATATGATGTTTTCCCCTGAAACAAAAGAGGATCCAAAGTTGGCAAAACTGGTGTTTGTAGATTTTCAGGTAATTCTAAAGTGACAACTGTATCTTCAAAATCTATCCTGAGGTCAAAATTAATGACAAATAAATTTAACATTTCCAGACCATGAGAGTAGGTTCACCTTGCCTGGACATTGCCCATTATATTTTCATCAGTGCACATCCAGAAGTAAGAAAAAGATCAAAAGAGTTACTGAAAATTTACTTTGATGCAATGAGTGAATTAATCCAAAAATTTGGTGGTGATTTTCCGTATACATTTGAGGTAAAAAAGTTATAACCTGACCCAAATTTTCACGAAACCTGTCATGTGTCTTGTTTTTCATAGGATTTTCTACTGGAATATGGCCTCAAGTCTAGAATGGAGCTTTTGTACGGAATTATAACTCCAATTGCACTAGAAGCNAGCTATTAAAAATTATGATTCCAGCACCTCGGACGGAACAGATGCAGCGTTTGCCAAAATGATGGAAGTTTGGCTTCAAAATAGTCCAGATAAGGCTGGTCTGATCATAGCAGATGTGAATGAAAAAGTTGCAGATTTTGAAATGTTTGGCCAAATTTAAATTCAAACCGAGTCGATGGACTGGTTGCCAAAAATGTTTTGCCTTTTCTTGCCTACTCTTTTTATTTAAATTGCAATTTTTTGACTGCACATTACACGATTGACGATTGCCATTGCTTTCCTCACAAAATATTTATGCCTTTCTCTGCACGCTTATAAAATGAAAATATTCTATATTCAAAACCTAACATTAACTTGAAAATTACACTGTTACTAAATAATGATCATCAATGAATAAATTTGTGCATCTTAAAATTATACTCATCCTTCAAATGTAGTATTGAAAAATTAATTTCTATCACGACACAAACAGGCGAGTAAGTAGAATCTGACTTTTTCGTATCCATTCCTGTGTGTAGTGCAGAGTACGGGTTAGATTGGAGGAAGTAAAGAGCTAGGTTCTGGATGAATGGAGAGAGAGAAGAAACTTTTAGGTTTGTACAAACTCCTTGCATGTGGTTAGACAAAACGGGACGCGTCTGACTACTTCACACATAATTCCCCTGCAATTCCAGCCCAACCCTGCATCGGAAAAAAGAGAGAGAGAGAAGAAACTTTTAGATTTGTACAAACTCCTTGCATGTGGTTAGACAAAACGGGACGCGTCTGACTACTTCACACATAATTCCCCTGCAATTCCAGCCCAACCCTGCATCGGAAAACTGCGGGGTGAAGGTATGGACGTATTCTCAATACACAACTCAGGACAGGAAAGCTGACGCCCACACAGATGAAATAAAATTACAAACTGAGCATTCAATAATTGATTCAGCTGCTCCAAACTGCAAAGGAAATATGAACAAATCCAAAATTTAAGCGATTAAAATACTCAGCTTGTGGTAATATTCCAGAAGAGCCAACTTTATGCTAGGGAACATTTTAGAAGGATTTTCTCTTACTGGCCTGTTTCATTGGATTCCTTCAAAAATAACATTATTCATGAGTAATACAGTAGTTTCGAGATACAAAAGTACACATATCGTATCTAGTTTGCTCGCATCTTCTTTTATTCCAAGCCGAAATACACTTCTCTGTTCTTATTTACGTATTTTCTGTTTCAACGAAATGCAGACTAAAGATAACTGCATTCATGTCCTTCAGCCTCCACAAGTAGACTTTTCCCATCTTTCTCTGATTATTTTCCAAAATTCATATACTGCATGGACTTGTTCTTCTATTTTCTCTGCCCTAACATCCGTATTCATTTTATTAGCTTCTTTCTGTCAACTATGTGAAATGTACTAGTCAGGTGTATCGAGTCCTCGTTCCTGCCTTGGGGATTCTCACAAAATTGCTGTGTTCGTTATTCACTATTCTTCTATCAAGCATTTGTATTATTACAATAACCCTGCAGCAATACTTATCTTGATGAAAGATATCTACTAGGCAGTTTCATAAAAACTCATTTAATTTTACGCATACTATTTTCTGGCCTTCCACTTCCAAGCTGTGTCGTATCAGTAGTAGTAGTAACAACTCTTCTTCTTCGTATGTATTTGTGAAACCCCACACACGTGTTGTATTTCTGCTGAATGTGGCTAAATTTTTGATTGGAGATTGTACGAACTCAAAAGCTTCGTGTGCCGTCTGCTATGTGTTAGCTAGCATTAGCAACCTCAAGCCAAGTGCCAGTGCTAAGCGCCAGACATGTTGTAGATATGCAACATTGGAGCATTGGATGGGACTGTGCAAAAGAGAACCTTTCTTCAACGCACCGGATCCTTGTAAAAGTTTAGCCACATTCTGACAAATCGAGACGAGAGCTCGACGTGTGGCCAACTTTGAGTAGTACAACTCATCTCCCTCCCCTCCTGACTCTGACTGATTCGCTCGCAAACTTTTCTGCCTTTCTTCGTCCTGCACCACAAGACTAGGTTCTAGTTCTACTAGCAAAGCAAGTGCCAATCCAAATCTCATGAGTCCTGTCCTGAGTCCTGACTCGAGCATCCTATCCTGCGTTACTTGTTTAATATGAGTTCAAATGAACGTGACAGTCACAAATTATTCGTAGCAGCGTGTAGCAAATGACAGTTAAGACTCAAGACCACCCACCATCATCACAAATGACATTAGGCTTTTAATAAAATAGGACCCAAAATATACACAATATTTAGAAAGAAAATCTTAAGAATTCCCATTGTGTATTTAGTTTAGTATGCAATACCACAAAATTTTATTCAATTTGATCTTTTAACTCTATAAGCAAAAAAACTGAACGTTACATTGAAAATTACAACAAAGATGACACGATTATAATTTTTCGCTCATAATGCTCCTAGGGCTGTTCCCATGAATAAAAGGTTGTGCCGCTTACACT
>WJEZ01003576.1:0-10549 GCA_009869925.1 Thalassaphorura encarpata
TGTGCGTATTTACGTACGTACGCACTTACGTTAGTCGTTAGTGCGTGTAAGTTATAAAATTCCAAAGTCGTGAGGAGTTCATAACAGATATTTACAATTTCATTCATTCATACTGAAGCAAGCTGTAAACAAAGCCTTGATAGATTGATTCTTATACTCTTAAACATGTGCGTCATACAAAAACATTTCTGCAGATTAATTTGAAATTTTGTAAGCCTTTCTTGAATTTTGCTTTTGCTAATATTTTTAACGTCATTTTTGCGAAGATGACGGGGTGAAAAGAAAGAGTTTCGTTACTTGATGGATCTAGCTTTAATCTTCGGGAAGTCTTAGAGCTGAATAGTGGCGACTGAGTTAAAGAAAACTACGCTTGTCAATTCTAATTGTCCGGATTTCGAGTTTTACTTGATATATGGTTGTTTTCACCAACTTTGTAACACGCCGACATAGCCTGATTCAATTTCTCGAATGGACATTTGATACTCCAAGGTTTGGAGCACACAACACGAGGCTTTTGTCATGACGTTGCGGTGCGGCTACAGTGGCCAGGATGCTTTACTAAATTATTCTCTTGTTGATGTGGTTGGCTCTGGTAAATGGCAAGAATGTGTTACGTACGTACATGTGTGCGCGGGTACGGCAAAGGCGTCGGTATTCATCAAAATCAGTGGAATGAATTGCGGTTTTTTTGGTGGGTTCTTGCACTTCTGCTTCTGACTGAATGCTGAGTTATACGGTTTTCAGGAATGTTTTTAATGAGTAAGTTTGGTAAGATGTGTCGAACACAGGATTTTGGTGTGGTTGATGATTGGCCATTTTTTTACACCTTCGTTTATGTCTCGTTATGTGCTTGAGCCTTAGAGACTGCAATTTAAAGACAAGAAGGCGGAGACGACAATTGGCGGTTAAAATTAAAGACCGGAAGTCAGGTTGGTGCCCTATCTCCTTGAAATCAAAATCTATTCGAAAAGTTAGTTTTGCATATGCATTAGGAAGATAGGGTGACTTCAACATAATTCGGTTCGGTTTTAAACTGGGATTCGCCTGTTACAAGTCTGCATTACAGGTTAAGCTAGTGTAATGTGTAACAGTAAATTCATTCATACTCTTCCAGCATGAAAAAGCAATGATCTCGTAGAATTGTAATTTACGACGACATATGACTATGACACGTGGAGTCATTTTCTGCTACTTATATTTTTGCTGAAAATACTCGAGACTCGAGAGCTTTGCCATCGCTAACGCGGTAGACAGACAGGAAGGCAATCATCACTCCTGAAACTCAAAACTCACGAGTTGTAGTTGACTACTCCTTGGGTTCTGTCGCCGCTGGTTTATTATGTAATGGGCGGAAGTAATATTTTGGCAATGACACGGACTGAAAAAAGTCACGGAAGGAAGAAGAGTGGAAAGAGGCGATATTATCAGGAGTGAGCAACCTATTACAGAATATGAGAATATTGAAGACATGCCGAGGTAGTCTGAGTTTATGATTATGTGCTACAGTTGTTACAGCTTGTCTAAAAGGGCTGTAACTCTGAAATTGTAAAATATGGCGACAGATTCTTAGGTTTCGAGTTTATATTTACCTTTCTTTGCCGTCGTTTCTCATTTCGCTACAAGAAGAATTTATTTTTGCTTGATAGATTTAAAGAATGAATTGCTGAAACTACGGCGCAAGTCATGGAAACAAGACTACTGATATTTCTTCTTTTCATAAGCACAGATTTACTCATGGTGACTCAACGATGTTTGTTGTTAGGCTTTTGGGCCTAACCTGGTGGGTCCACCGAGTCACTTTGGCATGGGAAGGTGTGATTGAAAATACATACTCTAATTTGTTCTAGTTGTTAAGTAGTCTAGAGTAAACAATTCGTCCCTTATAACTGTCTTGACCAAAGTGATACACATGGACCCACCAGGTTAGGCCCTAAAGCCTAACAACAAACATCGTTGAGTCACCATGGATTTACTAATTGTGGTTGAATTAGGTAACGACTGTTGTGTAGTCGTGGGTACTTTGTATATATCACGTGGAGTGCAGGTGGCGATGGTAGTGGCAGCATTGTACGACGAGTTCAGCTCAACTCCGTTCCGTCCATGAAAGTCATTCAAGTGAAAGGCAAACTTTCTTCTTGCTCTGGCTGGCTGTGCAGTGCAAGTTATGTAGTTCATTCCTCTCCTCTGTCTTCCATTTCCATTCCAACCGAGCGACTTTACCTTTGAGCAAATTTTCTGCACAACTTCATGACTGGTTGAATGGATGAACTAATGAATGAAAATACGGTACAGTACATTACAGTCAAGTCCTGGCTGAGCGACCTTCACAATGACTTTCACGACGAACCAACCAAATCCTTCACTCCGAGTGCAATTGGTTGGCAGGGACCAGATCTAATCTCATTGTCTGTTCTTTGAGCGACGAGAGAGATCCTGATCCTAGACTCATCTAATCTCATACAAAAGATTCATTAAATTATACGCGTGGATGATTTTCCAGCTGAAGAAAAAGAGAATGTAATATTGTCATATCAAGATAAAAATTAGGAATATTCTTTGAATCAAGGAATAAGAGAGTATATTGTGTAAAAGGAGTATTGCGTTCTCTGACGAATTGATTAAATCCTATTAATTTAAGAGAAGTTCTATAATGGATATTTCTGTATATAACGTCCAATGCATGTACATTTGAGTTGAGTAAAAGTAAATGGTAGACGGAGACGAAATTGATTTTATTGTTTATTTAAGCCTATTTGTGCTTTCTGGTTATAGTCAGAGGTATTACGAAGCTGGGGATATTGCGATGTTGGCTGGTCTTGGTTCATTTTCATGGGAAATAAATAATTTTGTCCTTTGTCCTTCATTCACCAGAGTTTCCCATTTGCATTTGTCAATTCCCATTCTTTGTATAATTTAGTATTTGGTCTCTTCAATTATTCGACATGCTGTCAGTCGATTGAACGCAACTTTCGACCCACATTCTGTGTATCGATTTACACAATGTCTGGAGGTACTAAATGTTTCCACTACGACACGTTGCAGTCAATGAATTGGCGTTTTGGTGAAGAAACACTGTACTACGTGTATTAATATTGGAATGTTAGGTTCCCGAGAAAAAAAATCTTCCTTTCATATAATTTCACCATGCAAATATTTTTTCTTACTTCGATGGTAGATTTTTTTTGGCATTAATTTTAATCTTTGCCTGTTAATATCTGATTTTTTGACTTGGGTGCAGAATTTTGTCTGATTTTTAAGTTCAAGTCGATATTTGTATGGTCTTTGATTTTACAGTCACTCTCAACAAGTGCTGCGCAATTCCAATTCATAAAACGTTGACATTTGTCCAGACTAAAGTCACTCTGTCACACCCTGTCTCTAAGATTTGATTGTATTAGTGCAAGGCGTGACGGTCAATGAAAGGAAATGAGATCAAAATAACCTATTAGGCTAGCTAGGTGGAAATTAATGAATTGCATGACATTGTCTTGTCTTTTTCTCTCACCTATTGTCACTCAAGAAAGAAGAAGGCTCCGGAAGTCCACTGTGTGTGACTGGGAGTTTCCTTGACTGACGTCTTGTCTCGACATTTTTTATTTTTTTGAGTTTGGTTCGTCTGACTTGTGTTTAAGGAGACGGAAAGAGGGGTGTGGTGAGTTCTGCCAAAAGAAAATGATTCGTACGAAGAAATGTTCAAGTAGTTGAGAGCATATTCTTACTTTCTTACATATGTATCTGCAAGTTTCGCTAAGTTAGTTTAAAAACTTTTGGGGATCATCAAAAAAGTAATTTACTCTTATTTAGTTCCTTGAAGCATGAAAGAATGAGGGCATGGATGGAAGGGCTGGGAGTTTCAACTATTCTGATTCTCATGAGAATTCTACGACTGTATGTAAAGTCTGAATGTTCTCAATTAAAATACGGACACTGAAGAAGAATTAAAAATAAATAACAATATTGATCTATACGTTAAAATGAACTTAACATTTTTCAAAATTTAAAGTAACAATGTATTTCGAATTCAGTTTTGTTCGTCTGCGATCATTGCCTCACCGTGGGCGAATTCAAGCTGTTCGTGACATTTCTTAATAAGGAAATATGGTCGACTCGACTCGACATGCCAGGGATGATCATGATTCACTTTTCGCTGTTCTGCAACACGAATTTCAGATTATTTGGAAAGTAAAAATGCGAGGAAAATAAAAATAAATCCGTGATGCTGCTAGCGGCAGCGGTTCAAAGTCAAATTAATGTTGCGAGACTATAATTTATGAGAGCATCAAGGTCATCTCACTCATCTCATGATATGCAGTTTTGTGTAGGAGGATAAGGCAAGGCAGGACGGTAGGTAAGGTAATTTATTTTTTAACTCTTTTTCTCGTCAAAAGCGGCAGAGTTCTTTGCCTTACGGCATAGCATGAGCTTAGAGCAATAGACGGGTTTAGGGATGGGCTGACGTATTATTGTAATGCGAGGAGATCACATTTCATTCGGAATCCCAATTAAAGTTTTCATTCATGTTTTTCATTCATAAAATTGGCGTCTCTCATTCTTCTTGTTTCTTACCCTACCTTGGCTCGCTCAATTTGCAAAGGAACCTGCGGCGTAACAAAACAGCAAGATTGAAAATGATTATTCATTCTTCTTCTTCTTTTCCTTGCTTGACAATGACGCAGTGCAGCTTAGCGACAAAATAAAGTTCATACATATGGAATACCGGTCGACTTTGAAAGAGTTAGCCGACCGAGACTGAGATTGCAATTGCAGATCCACTTGTTTCTTCTTCTTAATAAATTGTAGAGTTTAGACATCGGAGGACTGTGATTTAAGGCTTCGTTTCTTCTTCCTTTGTTGATCCATTCAGAAATCACGTCTAATAATCAATGCATTCAGCAGAATTGAGGAAAGAAACTGTTCAGAAATAGTCACAGAAAGAAGTTTATCAGGATTAAGATTTGATGTAGAAATTTTATCAAAAATAATTGTTTTTGTTTTGCCCAGAACCAAGCTAAATTTAGTAAACAAAATCTTGCTTAAGACATTCCATTATGTTCTCATTCACAATCATTCTAGCGATAATGAACCCTTGTTTTTTGTGATAAATTTCATTGAATTTATTATTATTGTAATCCATCTACGCTGTTGACATTCAATCGCGACAACCATAGTACACAATTCCGAAAATAATTCCGCTCGTGACTAACAATCTTCCCTTACCACAGAATGTAACACATGTTGTCCAAGAAAAAAATAACGAACGATACTGATACAAATTCTTAGAATTGAGCAAGGTTGACAGCAAATAATTCGCCAAGATATGAGCTCACATTCTCCTAAGAAATGATTGAGTCATAATATAGAATGAACCTCAGAAGTGACAAGAGTTTAATTGGGGCATGCAGTCAAAACTGTACAAAACCCAAATAGTACAATCATAATTTGGGCTGTAATGATGATTAATAAATCTGGTCTAGCCTGTAGAGCCTAAGAACCCTGCCACACCTACAGATACAACTCATCTAACAAGAGTTAAATAACTTTTTTATGCCGCTTGCATTACTGGACCCTGCCTTGTGCTATGCTTTGGCACGTGTTATGCGTTGAAAACAACATCCGACCGGAATTTAATGCTAAAACTACGCAGTTGCTAATTTGAATGTATGTAAATAAGAATAGCACGGGAAATGGGCTTGTGTTCTAAAAACCAATTAACGTGTTTTGAACTGTTAGCTCATGTTTACCTCCTGCACTCCCACTTTCAATTCTACGTAGCTGGCTGGTTTCGTTACATTGTTAGTGTCATATCGTATAGCTCCTGCTGTTTGAAGTACTGATTAAATGGAAAACAAACAAAAGTCTTCACTCTTCACGGGAATACGCCTTCCATTTAGGTTCCAGGAATTACTGTTTTCGGTATAAATCATATCATTGAGAGGATATAGCGAACTTAGAAATAATGAAGGCAAAAGAATCTTCCAGAACAATGACAATGGAAACGTCAAACATTGTCGCGTACCTGCTATAGTTTATCGGGACCAGTTTATAGGCAATATTGCAAATAAATTAATTGAACCATAAGATTAAGATTATTGCGGTTTAAGAAATCTCCCCGCTAAGGTTAGTCATTATGATGATTTGAGGTTGCACAGAAGCAAACATGGTTTTATTGCTCTTACTACAACGGAATACCCCTCTACTAAATTTATGAGTAAGAAACACTACATAAAACTCTTAATCAAACTCAACAGATTTATAGTATCCGGTCAGCAGAGCAATATCTAAAACAAATAGTAGATAATGTTTGGAAATCGGCATTGGTATAAGTCATGAACCTGTGTTTATAGTACCTCCACCTGATTTGATTCTGAAAATTCCCGTGGTCAATAGTAAGGCTTAGACGTATCGATATCAACCCAAGTTACGTCACGTATCAAATAACCACTTCTTCAAAAATTCCACTTAATTGATGAGTCGCACTCTATTTATCCAGTATTTGTTCAAGGCTATTTGAAGGAAACTCATTCAATTCAACTGGCACACGACAAGGCAGCTAACTGCAGACACTGACAGTGTTACAGGAAAATATATACGTACAAAGTGTTATAAGTATTAACACAGGATAAATGCATTCAGAAAAATATCAAATGAGGAAAACGACTAATAATTCAATTCAACACTTACATTTACCGACTGATTTTATGAATTTTAATAGAGGAAATAAACGGGTTTCTCTAACTCTTAGGGAGAATAAAATTACACAATCAATGCGGACTAAAACAGTATTGAGAAATAGGACACCTGGAAGAAATTCCTAGAAGTCCAAACTCAATGTCCAACTGCATCTCAATTTCTCAATCTGATGAATTTTTTATTTAAATTAAACATGCAGTTTATTAAGTTATTGAAAATTTTGCACATGACCATAGACCATTTCTTTCTGGTCAGTTGGTCCGCACTTAGACATTCCAATAAGATGCAATTATTTCGCAAGTAATAACCAAAATTTCCATAGTCTGGCTTTGTTTTTACTGCAAAGACAGACAGTACGTAAGAGTGACCAATTCATTTTTGTCTGGGTCGGATCATATTTTGATCTGTATTGTGAACAGATCTTATTTATACAAAGCGATATAAAAATGTGGATTGATGCCTTCTTTCTTAATGCTGGATTCAATTGTATGCAAGTGTCTGGAATTGTCCAAACTTGGAGGGCAGAGTACAGGAGTTCCATTCATAAATATGAATAAACGATGGCTACAAAGACATTCCTTGTCCTTCCTACGCTTCGGCTGGCCGAGCCTAAGTACATTTTATTTAAATTCTTTAACCCTTTTATACTTTGTGTGGGCAAAGAACGAGTCAGTAAATCTGAATCACACGAAAAATTTCACTTCAATAACAAGACAAGAACATATAGACAAGTAGACAGATTATTATTCTGAACATTCCATGTTTAGGCGTATCCCTGCCCTGTTCTTTGCCCTTAGTGTTTGAAGCCCACGCAAATTCTTTTAGAAACGAAGGAAGGGATGAGTTCAAAGGAATTTTTGTTTAAGAGCCTTTTGTATTTGGAAAAACCAAGCTGCTAATTTTTGGTAGGTAATTAGATCACCCACCTACGCCTTCCTTCCCTGGTTCCTTTTATACATGCATACATCGACTAGAAATAATCAATGGTTCAACTCCATTAGCATTTCGCGTGTCGTCAGAAAATTTGGGCAAGACGATGGAGAAATGCCGACAAAATTACATAGTTTTATGGCTTGAACATTGAGCTCTGGGCACTGTCAAGGACTCGTGAAGCTATTATGCCCGAAAGGCGTTCGTTTGACCATTATCGACAGGCAGGCGATTTCAAATCAGGTGTCGGACTCTCTTGTTATTATTTAAATGAATGAAATACCAATATGAGCGTGTTTCATGTAGTATTTGTTCGGCTCAAGCTCAATTAAGGTTTCCTTGTCGTCATTTTGAAAAGGGTGTGTGACCCCCTGGGCCAACCGGCCTTTGCCTATCTTTTTAAGAAAGCTGAATGAAATCTGCGTATATTTTGTATCTGTGCTATACTATGCCTGGTGGCCCACTTTCGTTTCCTCATCCTACGATACGACGTAAAGATATCTTGCTGCTCAGCAGTACGGCACGAAAGATCCACATGGCACGGTGGGGTGGTGGTATGACTCTGTAATTTATAATCAAATTAGTAGTTTCATTCATATAAAGTACCTCTTCTTGTTTGTGTTGTGTTGTGGTGCATCGTACGTAGTAAACATTTTAGCTGAGTAGTAGGCGTTAAGGGATAGGGCAGACGACAGACGCAGAGAAGGCACATTTCGACTTGTAGTAAAAGTGTGTTTATTTGTGTAGGACTTAGGGACAAGCTAAACTACTAAACTATGGTCCGGGTTATTCGAATAATTAGGGAGTTTTTAGAATTCGAAGGTTCTTGTCACTTTATTCTGAGTCTACGCCAATTTTTGGTTCAATTAGCTATCCAAAATTAACTTCCTTATCGTACGTAGTCACATTCATAACCCATTATCGAAGCGTCAGGTGTTGATAATTTCAAATCATTATGATTTTGTTGGAATAGGATTAGGATTCTTGGTGTTTCCCTGTAACACTTTCAGATATGCTTTCTGAGGCAATTTACTTTGTGTAATAAGCTGTAAAAGCTGGCTGGCTGAGAAATGACTTGTGCGTTACTTGTCTTGGGTGGATGGGATATAGGAAGGATTTATGTGATCCTTATGTTAAGCTTTTGGCTGGAGAGAGGATAGTAGTAGTAGGCATCTATATCCATTCACACTGCTCCAACCTCCAACGACCCTTTATATATTTTTTTGTGAATGGGAATGGGAAGGACGACTAGAAGAGAGGAAAGGAATGAATGGAGGAGTGAGTTTTATGAATGAATGAATGAATGCGTGCAGCATACACTAGTACGTGGGGAGGCTAGACTACTAGGGCTGTCGTTTATAGCTATACTTGGATATCCAACTTGGCTAGGGCTAGGATCCTATTGTTTGGCAGTAGGGTATCATCCTATAAGGCGAATGCAAGTAAATGATTCAGGAAAAAGGGTTGGAACTACTGCACTGCACTGGGGAGATCCTCAATGCCATTCTAACTAGCCGGTTAGGTACTAGAAAATAGGACACGACTCTTGTGCTAAGCTAGAGTAACGTAATCATGAATGGAAGTTTTGGGGGAAAACGGAAGGAAATGGGAAAATGGGATGGAAATACAGAGAATGAATTTGAACGTGAGCACCGTTTTGGTCCCTCAAGTCTCAATTCTCATCCAATGGTAACAGTGGTAACATGGTAACATATAATGAGTATTAAAATTGGGTATTAAAAATTTATGACGGAACAGGAAATGAAATACGGGAATTGAATGGGTCCCGGATGAATGAGGAAACGGAAAGTTTGGAAAATTCTTTTTCTGGAAAATAAGTCATCATGGCTGTTTTCTGGTTAGTTCATCGGATTATGCTTTTCTAGTCTATTTTCTTGAAATGTTTTTAAAGTGGTTTGTATTTGACCATATTACTCTCATCTCATCTCATCATCATAAAGATAAAAAGTTTTGTGAGATGTTGAAAGAGTGGGGTGACATGGGAAACTAAGGCTTGGCTGACTATCCTATCCTCTTGCGTGCACTTCAACTCCACTTGGCCCTCAATCTACTCACTACACTACTAGTTTGGTTTACTAGTGCTATGCTTGCTAAAGCTAAAGTAAACTTGGTTTGCTTATTGCATTGCATTGCAGGATTTCATTCATAGGAAGGCAAGGCAGGCAGTCGAAATAATGTTTAAAACAAGTATACGTAGTGAATGACTACTGTGCTTGTGCTTGCTAAAGCTGAGGTTAGCAAAGCTTGACTCCTTTTGCCTGTATGAAATTGAAACACACTCGACTCGAAGGAGCAGTCAGCTAGTGCTAGGCTAGAGTTGGTTGAAAGGATTGGTGGATACGATAGGCAGTCAGGCAACGGTAGTGCACGAGTTCAACTCTTTTTCCCTTCAGTCAGACAAGTCAAGCGGGGCTGGAGTGATGTGCTGTGCTGCTCTCGTCTTGCACAAGTTTAACTTAACCAAAACTATCTTCTCTTCTGTTATTCACGTTCTTAAGTTATAACGTACGTGTGTTGCAGAGAAATATTATTTATTTGAAATTATTCGACTGAGTATTTATTCAAAAATCCAAGATTTTTATTTCTGGTGTTGACTGAAGTGAATTGAAGTGTCAGAATTATATAATCACAGACCGGAAGTGCATACATTTGGACACATCTTCACCTCACATCATATTTTGTGCGACTGCGGCTTTTTTTTGGTGATTAAGAACAAACGAAGGTTAAAGAAAAATTAGTTTACGCCATGTGGGAAACGGATTTCCTGAACTACTGCTGACGATTTAGATAGATGGATTGGATTATTTGAGTTTTTCTGAGCTGACTGTGTGAACTCGAGGATAGCACGTAGCAGTTGTTACATGTGCTGAGCAGTGGAATGGAATAACCGAAACGGAAGTTGTGTGTT
>WJEZ01003577.1:0-10549 GCA_009869925.1 Thalassaphorura encarpata
TGGAGCCCACTCCGAATTGGTAGAGACGAATGAACAGAGGGAAGATTCTCAAAACTGTTACAACTCCTACACATTTCTCTGCTAACCACAACTTTGAATCTTTTGAGACTAAGTTGAGTGTTCGTGTATTAAGATTCAACCGGAAAGGAGGTGCGTCATAACAATTGTCTTTGAAAATAAAATTGAAGAGTAGCTTAGGTAGGTTCAGAATTTTCAAGTTTAAGCAATAAATTCCCATTTTGGATTTAAAAAAAATATTTGGTGAGGACTAGGATCACTCTCGACGTTTGGTTTGGCAATAGCAAGGATTTTTTCTCAAGGTTTAAGAGTTGGAAAAAACCCTGAGACCTTGAATCGTGTTTAATTTCTAATAGTGCCTCATGTCAGAAATTGATGAAGTTCTACTTCAATTAATCATGCATCGTTCAAAATGCCAATACTTCTTCAGCTCCGGTTGTTCAGAAGTCCGTTCATTAATAATTAGAACTAACACGTATTTGAACATGACGTTTAGCATTCAATTCATTGTAGGTAAACAAAAAGAAAACAACATTTTGAATTAAATATGTAATTATTTCCGCCTTAAGACTTACATGGAATCGTTCGGGGTGGAATTTTCCACTCCTTCAATACGAGTATCGTTTGGAACTGCGAGTTACGATATACGAATACTACTAGCCCATCAAAAATATTTGACTTCCGTGTCAATACTCCAAAGGGGTTAAAGTTTTATGAAATTTGTAATAACTTTTGTTAAGGTTAGTAAAAGTAGAATTTATAAAGTACAAATAAAAAGAACTACTTCAAGTTACATTAAACTGTATGCTTTACTTTTGAGCTACAGGTAGCAGGTATTTAATTTTTGTATTTTAAACTTTTACTCCATTTACGCCAAAAGATGCTCCCAGTTTTTCAGACAAAATATAAAATGCTATTGAGCGTAGTTTTTATAATATTGGTTAAACCACAGTCCTATATTATTTTAAATTCAAATTAATCACTCAAATAAAAAAACTTGCCACTCCAAGCTTGTGCGTAAATTCAAGTTGAATGTCTGAAATTTCAGTGATTCGTAAAATGTCAAGAGTGGGGAGGAACCAATTAAAGATGTGTTGTAATGATGAAGTACCATTCTGTAGTCAATGTCAATTTGTTGAATGACATTAGTCAGCAAAATTACTTTAATCCAAACTAATGCAAAGGATTCATATATTGGAAGAATTCAATTATGTGTAATTAGTAATATTATAACATTGTTTGACGCTACTTACCTACCATACTTTAATATTGATACTATACACAAACTACTACAAAAATAAAACTGTAGATTGTGCAAGTCGAACCTCCGTCCAGAAGTGTTATTTCCCCAGCATTAATATTGAGCAAGTCGTGTGACTTGCGTTGACTTGAGTAGCACTGAATGATTTGTCCACTTCAATTATAAATTCTAAATAGCATCAAATATATTAATGAGCAGGTGGTTAAAAGGTATTGATAACATATCAACTTATTGTATCTGAATTAACTGTCAAAACAGAAATAGTAGTCGTCTCCGCACCATTGGATGAAATGGAAAATTTTGCGAACGTTGCAGGTAAGCTTAATTTATAGCCAAATTCGTAAAATAACTATTCACAATTTTGCAATATTTTTTACAGGTTTTTTTGTCCTGTTAGGGACATTCCTAGTTTCGAATGCAGTCGAAGAACTTGGTAGGTTGAGATCTTTTGTATGATTTCCCTCGAATCATATTTAATTTCATAAACACTTTCATTAATTTTTAGGAAGATACAATGTGGATTCCTCCAGTGCAACCGTTTCAGGATTTTCATCCGGTGGAGCAATGGCTATGCAATTTCATATTGCTTTTTCAAAAGATATTCATGGATCTGGTATATTTGGTGGATGTAAGTCAAGCCAAACGTAGAATAATTACAAGGTCATTTTTATTTAATCAGCGTGTTTCTAAAATTCTTTAGTGCCATATGCATGCGCGAATTATTTCCATGAGGAAGAATGTGCAACTTGTGTGTGTCACACTGCGCCAACGGAAGAACTTGAAAATATTGCTCGTACGCAAGCCGCAGAAGGAAAAATTGATGACCCGAATTATCTCAAGAATGACAAAGTCTACGTTTTCTTCGGAAAAAATGACAGCGGTTTAAATCCAGGTAAAAGTAATGGAGAAGTATAAATAATTAAGTTTCGAATATATATTTCGTAATTATGATTTGCAGCACTTGGCCCAAAAATCCGTGATGTTTACTTACGGTTTGGAGTACACATGGCCACTGAGCTGACAATCGAAGCTGAACATGGCTACGTATGAAAATCATACTTTAAACAATTAAATTATTTCATAATTTCTGTAGCTCTGCTAATTATTAGCCAACAAATTTCTACGGATCTCCTTGTGGGGAAATATCTTCCTCAACTCAACTCATAAATAATTGCAATTATCATGGGGCATTTGAAATGCTTAATCATTTGTATGGCAATTTGACAAAACCAGGGGGAAGCAAAGTGGGACAAAGTCTTGGTGAGCTTCTGGAGTTTAACCAAGGCGAATTTGTGCCTGTATCGCCTATCAATGCTAGTTTGGATTCTACGGCTTTTATTTTCGTTCCAAGTCAATGTGGAAAAAATAGTAGTACCGTCTGCAAACTTCATTTGGCTCTGCATGGTTGTACACAGAGCAGGTGAAAATAAATTTTAAGAAAACAAAATTTTTAGTTTCAAATATCAACTCAATCTATATCAAACTCATCAAAATGAATAATAACCACAGAGCTGCAATAGGGAATATTTTTGCCACAAAAACTGGATATCTGGAGGTGGCTGAATTGAATAACATAATTGTGATATTTCCACAAGCTACACCAAATCTAGATGTGGGAAATCGAAGCGGGTGCTGGGATTGGTGGAATTATCTACAGAGTAATAATTTCAGTAAGTCCTAGAAATATTATACTCTTAACACTTTAACTGTCGCATCGAAATAATAATAATCTTGTAATTTTTTCAGTGAATCAACTAGGTGTGCAGATGACGACTTTACATAACATCGTGCGGCGAGTCACTGGGCAAATATATTGAACTTTGTCTTTCTGAATTAAAAGTCAATAGCACTATAGGATATCACATCTGAAATCGTATACATGTCTCACTTACAATCGACAGTAGAATTGGCGGATTCGCCCTCGAGGTCAAAATTTTAATCTCTTTCCGGGTAACCTTGTTGGGACGGTTTTTTAGTTTAGGGTCTGCATGACCTTTGTCCTCCGTCTGCCACCTTTTCACAACTTACTTCAACACATTATGCACGAAACTGACAGAAACAACGGTATTTTTCTTCTTAAACCTTGCCTTGATGACCCGGCAGATCAATCTCTCTTTGGAAATAATAAAAATCGTTCCTTCAGCTTTGCGGTCAATTTTAGGACTTGTAGTTGGAAAAAATTAAAAAAAGGGGAATATTATGTGAAAGAAAATTGCTTTTGTGTTTGAAAGACACAATATTCGTGACCCAAGGATGAAAAAAAAACTCTCTGTATATCATACCCTGGGTAATTGGTTACTCTTTAGAAATTTATAGTAAACACCTTATAATTAACACGGAATACTAAGCACGGCATACAGTAGAAGGGATTGGCCGGCCGTGAGCAATGAAAATACAAGTGCGGAAACAAAATAATTAGCCATAATTTTGATATTGATATGGCGCGATTATTGACATCAAGTTCAAAGTAAAGTCTAAATCTAACGGACTTGACAAGAAATTCTCGACACTTACGACATGTCCAGTAAGGAAATTAATACTTGATGAAAAAAGCAGGGCTAATGTAGTGGATTGCTTACAGAACACGTGGGAAGGTAGAAGGAATGCGTGATTGTCGATGCTAAATACTTACTAAATTTTAGCGAAGTATAGTTGATATGAAACTAGTTACCTTGCGAAGGCATTTAAATGTTGTTCATGTAATTATAGCCTAGCAGAATTATCAATGTAAGCAGTTTCGCCATCTCGATTATAATAATGTGCGAATACGGCATCCAGAACAAACTAAAAATGAGGCGCAAAACTAACGCTTACAAACACAAACCAGCAATAACGATAAATTTACTAATAGCTAGTTAGTTAATAGCTTTATTCAATAGTCAATCTTTTTAGAATAAACTTGTAAGCAAGTGGATCAAATTGGTAACAAATTACTTAACTAGATAACAACAAAATGGATAAATCAAATTAGCCATGAGTTCGCATGCATAAATCTGTAATATAATAAAATGAATAAAGTAACGTAATATGATATATAATGTCAAAAGAACACAAATTCATCAAGACTTCTGGGCTAACCTGGATCTGAGCTCATTAGTAAATATTTTCTTGCTCGTGATCCCTGTTAGTTTATGGGGCAGTGAATTGAATAGTTTGGCTGCTCTGTAAGGATGACCTAATTGGCGGAAAGTGGAAGTGCGAGGTATTTTAATATTCATCATTCTAGAGGATTGGCGAGCATTATTTGTGTTCAAAAACAAATTACGTAAATGTGGATTTGCAGTGCTATTTAAAATTGAATGCAATGTTGAAAGGGTAAGGAAGGTTAGTCTTTCATTGATCGTGCTCAGACCAAATCTTTCGTAAAAAGAAAGGACTTCCTCATTTCCAACCGAGAAAAATTTCTTCTTGATCTTTACCTGGCCACATGTGGGATTTTGGATCGGGGTTTGGGCTATTACTAGGCCTGCATGCTTCGCTTGGTTGATATAATGGAAACGTCTATAGCAGTAACCTTTAACATATTGGTTTTTTTAAGAATAAGTCCACTGTTTTCCGGATTGGCTGTAAATCTGCCAAGTAGCCATATATGGGCAGTCCAAAGTCATAGTAAAGTGCTCAGTGGTTTTAAAAATTGTCGGGAAAAGCTCACTTGGGATAGATCTTTTATTTTTAATTAGTTGTTGGAATTTGAATGCGATGACACCATTTTTTCTTTTAACATGGTTACTGAAGGAAAGGTGTTGATCAATGGTAATGTCAAGGTAACGAAACGATCTAACCCGTTCGATTTTCCCGAATGGAGTATCGATAACGTCAGGAGTGCTAGTCATGTTAAGTTTGTCCTGTGTTGTTCCGTAGTTGGCTGGTTTAGTCAGAAGCATGAATTTTGTCTTCTTAGCATTCAAAGACATTTCATTTTCAAAAGCATCAACGCTGGCCAAAAGATTAGACAGCACAGGGTCAGCCATAGGAGATGCAATGTCGTCTGCAAAGAATTGGGCTATTTCTGTGAGGAGGTCCGAAAACTCATCAAAAAATAGTATGAAGAGTAGTGGTAGTAATACAGACCCTTGAGGAACACCAGAATTTAATGGAAATGATTCAGAAGTGAATGTGCCTAAGTTAATCCAATTCCACAATACAATTTTTAACAGATAGTCAGGAAAACGGTAACGGGTTTTAAGCTTGTCAAGTAGTTTAATGTAAGATATTTAGTCAAACGCTTTTTGACAGGTGCAAAAAAATTACAAATGTAAAGAAATTTTTGTCCAGGAATTCAAACACAGAGTTGAGCAGGTCAGTAGTAGCAAGAAAAGTCGATCTGCCGTTGCAAAATCCATACTGTTGGAGATTTAGGCTTATATTTTCATTTAGGAGGTGAACAAGAATTAGCTGACAAAAGTATTTTTCAAATATTTTAGGGAAAAAGAGTAAAGTTGATATTGGTCGGTAAGACAGGATCCAAAGCGTTTCCACCTTTCTTTAGAATAGGTGTAATTGTAGCTTTTTTCCACTCGCATGGAAATTTCCCGGACAGATATTTCAAATTCTCTGCACAATTACCTAATTACTATGTCAGTAAAAAAGTACACTTTCAGGTTTAAACAAAATTATAATACCGAGCCAACATGAGTCGGAAATTGCTGATGGAGTGTGTCTTGGCTTAATAATAGTCATATAGATTTATGTTTATATCGATTTAAGCTTATCACAATTCGCATTTCATGAAAATATTGGGTAACCCACTTAAGGATAGTTCAAGTTGAAAGTCAAAATTCAGCAGCATTATAGATTTGCAGGAGTTTACTCGAACAGCGCATCGTTCTCCTTTTATTTTTCCGAAAAGTCAACGCTGAAAACCTTTGAAAGTTGTTGATGCAGATTCAATAATAAATTAGTTGATTGTATGTATGAAGTCATTATGGCTAACGTTTCTTACTTCTTGCTTTTATGGATTACTTTTATGAATAAAAAATAAATACATACTCCAGGTACATGGTAGTATAAGTTAAAAGCATTTACTTCTTTGTACGTGCATTTACTAACGGTCCATATATACTTGTCAAATATATGTGGACCTAGATATGGATCCATTATACCTTTGAGTAAATGGTTAATTTCATATGCATAATCTTTTACTTATGCTTAAACTATTTTTAATCGAGTTTTACGTAAATTCCTGTTCTCTAGGTTCCAACATTCAAATTAAGTAGGCAAGTTGTCATTGTCAAGATCAGACCTTCGCGCATAAGATCTAGGTCTATTTTACTCTACGTAGTCGGTGAAGCGAACTTAAAGACAAGTGATTCAAGTAATGAAGATACTCCGGCACGGAAACTAAATTATAAGAACCTAAAATTGGTAAGACTTTTTGCGAAGAATTCTAGTGTACTGGCAAAACTGACTGCTCAAATATTTCGTCGGTGGTGTATGATTTAGGCCAGGTAAGATTGGGACTGATCTTCAGGTCAACCTGACCTGCTTACGGGCCCACTAATGCTGACTCGCTGGCCTGAATCTGATTTGAGAAAGAACTTCATGTTATAGGTCAGGTGGAAAGCCAATCAAAACCAGAACCTGAACTGAAACAATTAGGTCAGGTTGCAAGATAACCTGAACCTGAGAATTTCCTGTCAGGTCAGGTTCAGGTACACCTTTGCTTTTACTCTTAGTTACAAGCGTATACTTACGCCAATTTTGCATTCATGCCAAACCGAGTAAATGCTTGGATTTTTCAAGCAAAAGTACTTACTAGTTTTTGTGCATATGTCCAACTCACCTAAAATTCTAGTTTAATGCTTAAACTACGGTAAAAGCAAAATGCAGAAAGTAAAACGCTATTCACACCGCCCATTCCCTTAATATTTCATAAGCAAATGGATTGAGTTAAACTGTTTTTCTTTCTAACCTGCACCACTAAAATGGAAAAATTGCTTTTGAAGTAATATGTGAAGGAATATATTATTATCGTTGGTGGATATTTACAAAGTTGGACGGATGTATAATTTACATGAAATTAATAACCTCGCAAACAGTAAACAACCAAATTTCAGATGTGATAACACAATTATAATTATGAGTAATTCTTCAAGCCACTATATTATAACGACCAGATGTGATATGTGCATCACTTACTGAAAAAATTAGGCACAAAAAAGAACGCTTAAATTGATCTAATCATCAATTATTTGTTGCAGCCACCAATAGCCATGAACTTAGTAAAGCTTAACATTTCCTGAAAAAATTTTTGTTTGTAGAAAAGCGCATGTTGTTCGTTTTCAGGATTAAACAACCTAGAAATGCCAAGCAAACATGATTTGAACGGCTGCTCACCTTAGGTCTCGATAATTGGGTACATATTTCAAACTGTCAAGAAATGATAGCACAAGGAGAGCGAAATATTGTCAAATCCATGATCCATCTTTCTTGCAAATATTGGATGATCCCGTTGGACTGGTGCCCGAAAACTCAACGTGCAATTCCAACAAAATCGAACAAAAAACCAATTTTATTTCTTGTCAACTGCCTTATTGCAACAATTTATTCCGCCTTTTCACTCTACCGTGTTTTGGAGACCTATCGTCAATCCAAAATTTCTGGGAGGTTAGATGACACGATATTCCATTCTCTCTTACTTGTATTTCATTCTGTACACGTAGTTGTACAAGCTATATGCCTTGTGCATATGGAAGAAATCATACAAATGACCAATTTGCAAGAGTTGTTGGACAATAAGTTCAGTAAGTCGTCTATCTTATTTTATTTTACATTTGACACGGATTCTGATCTGTAAGTAAGCCTTTGTTTTCAGGAAATCAGTTTCTGAAGAGGCCGTATTCTAGCCCCAAACTAAGAGAAAAATGTCTAGTCATTTTTACTAAAATCATTTACTTGATTGGTTTGCTCAAAGCCGTATGTTTTGTGATTCGGCCCCAAAACCCTTCGTATATCTATTCTGTCTTACCGAATTCCTTCAAATCTACTCAAATGCTAATCATTCTGACGATTTTTGAGCTTTGGATCGATTTTGCAAAAATTTTGATCCCGTCGTTAGTACTTATTCTCTGTCTGTTTGCATACGTCTGCACATCCAAATTTTGGCTAAGGTATGGCTGCCTCTATAAAAATTAAGAATTCTGCAAAACTTAAACTAATTTTTAATTTTTTAATTAGCTTCAATTGGCAAACAAATGATCAAGGATTTCTACCATCAGTCCACATCTACAGATCCCTATTTATCATGAATACGATGCACAATAGAACCTTTGCCAGGTTATTTACTCCAGTTACTAAACTTGTTGTCGGACTTTCCACAATGATCTCAATGTCAACAGTCATTCTATTCAAGGATCAACTCAACATATTTACTTGCCTGTTTGAAGTTGCTGGTGCAGCTGCATCATATACGTTTTTAATTTTTGGGGCTCATTTTCTATCTGATATCTACAATGGGTCTCTTCAATTTAAAGCAAAATTGGCCCATTCAAGTACTACGCTTGGGCATCGAAATGGGAATTACAGGAACAAATTCCAAGTTTTAACACTTGATTCTCTTTTGCCAGTCAAATGTCAAGTGGGATATATGTACTTTGTGGACGAGAGCGCAATATGTACGCTAATTGATTGGCTGGTCCAAGGAACAATGTCTTTGATCCTTCAATTTCAGACAATATTAGTTTTGATCTACTCAATTGTACACAAGTCTTTGTTAGAAAATTCAGTATGTAAAGTTGTGTTTGTGGTCTTGTGTTTAAAGTCTAGCCGAAGTATACCAATTTTCATGCAATATCCTTCAAGCTCTGACTAACTCGAACCTCCTGTATATTCTAATCTAGTATTTTAACTCAATAGCCAAGGTTTAATAACTTTGCCTGAAATTTAAGCATGTCATGTTTTAGCGATAGCGATAAAATGTGTGTAAATTATGTGGGCTTTTCAATAGTTTAGCAGTAATTGGTTGAATTCAGATAAAAACTATTAAAGGTAGAATTAAATTGTAAATTCCGTAAACTCACCTTCTTGTTTAAATTAGTCGTGCACATAAATCAACATTAATAATAAAAATAATAATTACTATGAAAGTTGATGACAAAATGTTTTTGGATTGAATTTCTAAGAAATTACAATCGCAAATAGTGCTACGTCATATCCTGGTTGATTGGTCATTATTTATGAAATCATACAAAACACCATATAATTAAAATACAATACTACAAGTATACACGGCATGGCAATAGAGGGAATTAGCCAGCCGTGTGCAATGCAAACCAAAGTGTATAATCAAAGCAATTAGTTCATGTTGTGCTACACGATGACTCAGTTCATTGTTAATGGCTCAGAGGCAGGAAGTCATCAAAATAATTTATTGCATTCTTGGAATTTATTCGCATTTATATAAGTATGTAAACGTAAGTAGATGGTTTAGACTAAAACCATGTTGAATCAGTTGTAATTTGTGCGATTTTCATGAGGGTAAAGAGAATACCGGTTCAGAGTACAGAAGTAAACGAGGAAAGAGGTCATATCGCACAAATAAAGATTAAATTCGCTTCAAATTTACACCGGAAACTTGTATAAAAGCGCGATATTGTAATGAACAAACCATGAAAGGTTAGCTATACATAATTTTTTGCAGAGAAGTCTTAGATTATTTCAAATTGAGGTCATGGGTCAAGTACTGAATGTCTTCATATGGGTCACAACAACTGTAACTATTTTACTGGTGCCAGGAATGACTATCAGTGTAAGCGCCACTTCAAGAATAGGCAAGCTGTCCTTGTAATTTACTTTGTGAATTAATTTAGTTGAAATCTGTGAAAGGAAATCGATTCTGTTTCTCGGAAAAAACTCGTTGGACATATAAGTGTGAGGACGAAAAATGTACAAGGTAATGAGACTGTAAATTATTTAACTATTTCTATTATGACATGAAAACTCTGTATTTTCAATATGTTGATATGGCTTTGGCTTGGTCAAAAAATTACATTCATTCATTTACAGGGTTGGCAATACGGGTTTTGGAGGGTTGGGGGTTGACTGGCTAATTCAAGGAACAATGTCTTTGATCCTTCAATTTCAGAAATACTGATTTTCATCTAATTAACTATGCCAGGCAGTATAAAGGCATTAGCTAGAAAATTTACTTAAATAAACCGTCGTAGAAGCTGGCTTACGTAAAGAAAGCAAAGTAGAAAATAGAATGGTAATTAGTGGGCTTTAGACGTCTAGTTTGAACAACTGTCACCAAAATAAGACAAAAAAAATAAA
>WJEZ01003578.1:0-10545 GCA_009869925.1 Thalassaphorura encarpata
TAATTTTAATTTTCTCAATTTTTAAATTTCTTAATGTTAAGCGAATTTTTAAAACCTGTAATGTATACACTTTGATAAGGCTTCGGCCGTGAGTCAAATAAATATTGATTGATTGATTGAACCTCCAAGCATCAATACATGATTTGTAACGACCAGGAACATGATGACAACCCTTTTCGCAAAGATCTAAGGAAAATGATAGAAATTCGACACTAATTTTTGCCCGAAGTTGAGTCAGAGACACTGGTGTAATCTTGCTATTTACATTTTTTTATCATTAATGAATCTTCCTGCCTACAGATATGAAATATCTCATGAAGTTAACGGCTATACGAACGGAACTTATTTTTTCGATAAGTATAATTTATAACCCGAAAGCATTTAACTACTTTTTTGTGAACCACAATAACTATTATTGTTGTCGAGCGATTGAGGATTTTAATTTAAACTTCAATTTGATTTAATTTATTTTCAGAATTTTTAAAACTTTGCTTTAAGTTATTATATTGCATAAAGATATGAATATAGAATTATGCAAGTATAAGATAATCAAATTAAATTAGGGAACGTTGAGAATAAAAATACTCTATTTGTTTTGCCATGCTGAGGCAGAGCGGAACGGAAAGGAAAAAAGTACAAGCACAGGATGGTTCAACCTGAGGCCGCATTCCATGCCATAGTAGTTAAGTTCTGTTTTTTTCTTTCTTTTCAACGTAGGACTTCACCTGCCTTCACACACGGGAGTTGGAGACTTATTTACGTAATTTTGAAAATAAAGATAGTCCTTAAGAGAGTATATAGGGAAACAGTAGCACGCAAACCAGTGCAATTGTACACTCCATGGAGTTTTAGTTTTCCAGAGTTGCAAGTTAAGCCATTTACATAATTTTGTCATAAAGAGTTAGGTAAAAAGTAGCTGGTAGGAATAGACTGGACTCCTATTGGTTTGCTTCAATTTTGTTAGTCAGATTTTGTCAAACACTGGTATATTACGCCAGTAAGAACGTATTGTTTATGGTTGGAGCTGCAGCGATTATTACGGACTCACATAACTCAACACTATTTGAATTGCTCTTTTTAATAAAATCACCAGGAAATCTCAGCCTGCGCTAGCTGAGCCTGACGTTATTCAGAAATTTTGAAAAACACCTTAAGCAACAAGTATTAAAATTTTCAAACTAAAGTTTTCCCGAGTTTAAGTATTTAGAACCAGCGCTCCCTTCAGTCAAAGTTGCTTAGGAAGCTAAGGTCAACTGTGACCTTAGCCCTTAACAATTATCACTAAATTGTCCTTGCTGGTCAAATCCTTAGCACTATTAATTAGACCTATTGGTTATGTCAATTAAAAAAGCAGAGGCCAGTGGTAAACCTCAGTACACCTCACTCACTCATCGTCAGCATCATCAAACCCACAAGATGTTCAAGTGAATAAAAGTTAGGTTTCGCTTAGCAAAAAGACGAATTTTTGCTAAGATATACTCGAAGTTTCAGTGTGAACTACGCTCTCTGCATTTTGTCAATTATTCTGATTTTTGTAGTTTGCTTCAATTTTTAAAAAAAAAATAATACATTTCGGAGGTCTCTTCAATAAACATTTTGATGCCCATGGTGACCTGCACTTGCATCAACAGAACTAAATTTACTTACGCAAGTATTTTCCAAACATACGTGATCTTTACAACAAAATGAGTTGCTTGTGCAATTTGCTCCAAGTTGACACTAAATAGTGATAAGTAGAATAATTATTCAATTTATGCATTTCATCTACCTTCTCGCATATTCCACTAAGGCAAATATCCAAAGGACCACAGCACTCCTCGTTGAAATTGCATCCAGTTCCATGATGAGTGCACTACAAGACGTACCAACTTGTGGGCTACAATTTTAAAGGTAGAATTAAAGTTTTGGTATACTTATCTTGCATATGCGATTTACGCATTTGCGACTATTACAGCAGTCAAAATCATGTCTACATGCTGATCCTTTTTCTGAACACTAAATAAATAACAAACACGTTCTACCTTTGCATACAATTTTAAAATTAAGGTTACGTTTAAACGTACCTTACAAGTACTGGAATATTGATCGCAAAGAGACCTACCGCAGCGCCTATCTGAGTTTTCACAACTTGCACCAAAAGGATTACACTTCATAAAAAGAAAGCAAAAATGTAAGAACTCATATTTATGCAATTAGTCCCTAATTACGCACATTTAAACAAGTTCCTCTGAAACAGGTGTTTCCATCACAGCAATCTCCGTCATTAGAACATTTTTCTTTTATTTTTCGACACTAAAAAAATTTATTGAATAAGGTAGCAGGGCAAAGATAAACCAAGTTATCAATTGGACTTAAAGTGTAAAAGGATGCCTCTAGCACTATTTCAAGATAAAGTAATTAATTATAATTTCTAAATCAGTTATTGTGGCCTATTTTTTACATTCAGACAATGGGTTTGAACAATTCAATACGAGCTTCCTGTGTCTAAAGTAATATTCAAGTCAAGAATTCTGTCCAACCAAAAAACAGATTAAGTCTGAAAGAGAGCTATTTTATGCAAAGTGTGCCAATCTGCCGCGTGAGGTCACTAATCAAAGAACAAATATTGACAGGATTCTCACATACCAAACTGGGATTGGGGGCTTTAGTTAGCTGCTTTGAAGTCTACCGTCGCTACATTACGACGATGCCCAAAAAGGAGTTTGACCACATGTGGCAGTGTCCCTCACGGCTCCTTTGGAGGAAGTTACCGCTGTTATCAGCCATGTTTCGAGAGGCGAACTTTTACTATTTCCCTACAGTGTTCTTTGCGTGCCCCAAAAAGCTGATAAGGTTACAAAACTTACTAAATGGGTAAAATCTCGGGTTGTGATGTGGGACGATGACCCAATTGAGTCTGTGTCACAACCGAGAGAATGAAATGCCTTCACTTAGAAGAAGTTGAGTGAGACTCAAATACTCGCAAAAACGACTGCGGGACCGGGATGTAATTGGCTATTAGGCTTATCTCTTCAGAAGATGTCTTAACCCGAAATGATGAAGCCACACTGGGTACTCTTCGTGTTAAATACCCACGACATCTAATTGCCTCTAATTTCCCGGATTTAACAGATGATGGAGATTTACTTCCTTCGTTTCTGAAAGACGAGGTGGTAAAATCTTTTGCACCTGGGTCGGCTGGTGGATTGGATAGGTTGAGACCTCAAATTCTGAAAAATCTCCTAAGTGTGCAGACATGTGATGCAGGGAACAGGCTGGGTGCTGCCCTAAGGAATTTCTTGAATTTGATTTTAGCTGGTAGAGTTCCTGTAAGTTTTTGACCTGTACTTTTCGACGCCTCTCTCACGGCCCTTTAAAAGAAAACTAGTGGTATAAGACCCAATGCTGTGGGCAATGTTTGACGACGCTTGGCGACTAAGGTTGTCATTGGCCGTATTACCCCTGAGCTTGTGGAACTATTTTCCCCCCATCAATTGGAAGCAGGTGTTAAGGGGGGGCTGAGGCAGGTGCTTATGCAGAAATGATATACTTTAATTCTCCACATGATAGTACAAAAGCATTTTTGAAGATATACTTCAGAAATGCGTTTAACGAAATTAGACAGGATTCCCTTGACCGTAATGTAATAACATATTTTCCAGCCATTTACCCATTTGTGTTCCAATGTTATCGGAGCAATTTGCAGCTTTATTTTGGGACTAACTTGATCCAGTCAGGCCTTGGCGCCCAACAATGTGAACCCTCAAGTCCAGCTCTTTTTGCTCCAGTTATTCTTCCCATTGTTTCCTCCATCACAACTGATTTTAACGTTTGGAACCTGGATAACGGGACAGTGGGTGGGTCCCCTGAGTCTGCTCTGGAAGCATTTGGTACAGTTGTCAGGACGGGAGAAGAGGCTGGGCTAATTTTGAATCCTGCGAAATCGAGGCTGTTGTTTTGGGATCAGAGAATCAAGGCGGGATTTACCAAATTTATGAAAGTTTTAAGAAAATGGCTTCAGGTTTCTAAAGTATTCGTGTATATAACGCCACGTTGTTGGGTACTCCACTAACCGGTTCATCTACTGAAACCTTATGGTTTTGGAGTTTTTATCCAGTCGGTTGAAATTCCTTACCGCCCATAGCGCTTTCTTCTTTTTGCGTGCTTCGGTTTCAAATCCTCGTCTAATTTACTTCCTGCAATGTGCACCAACATGGAAGAAAATGAATCACCCCTCTTGGCACGATAAGGTCCTACGAGAAACAGTCGAAAATATTTGGAATTGCTATTTTTCTACGGAAACTTGGCTGCAGTCACGTCCGGTGAAGTTAGGAGGATTGGAGTTAGACACTTTGTCGATTCGGCGATTCTGTGCTTCATTGCGTCGTTTCAAAACGATCTGCTTTTAGTTGCTCTTCTCCTTCCAGATTGTATCCTTGCGGCTGACACAACCTTGGATGAGGCTATATTGCAATAAGATGAGGACGCCAAGGGCAGCGTCCGTCCCCCAACAGGAATGTAGAACTAATCCGTCTGCTTAAGAGATTCCCTTGCTAAGTACCTCGCTTCTTGGTAAAGCTTCTACACAGAAAGATCGAGTGCTCGCTTGCGTCGGGGCAGGCGGAAGCAGGGTCCTGCCTTGGCGTTTTTTCTTCTCCACAACTTGGGACGTTTCTTTCAAACGAGTGTTTCCGCATTGCTTGTGCCCTATGTCTGAGCTGCGATACTTTCCAGCATCACAAGTGCCCGTGTGGGGCTGAGGCAACTGTGAGGGGACTACGTGGTTTGAAATGCAAGAAAACGCTGGTCGTTGGTCAAGGCATAGCGCTGTTAATGATGTGATCGCTGGTGCCCTCCGATCCGCTGAGGCTCCAGCTGTTAAGAACTTGCGGGCTGTTCCAGGTCGCATGGGAACAGACCGGATGGTTTAACTCTTGTTCCATGGGCGAGGGGAAAGTCATTGGTTTGGGACTTTACTTGTGCAGACACTTATGCTACAACTTATGTAGCACCTTGTGCTGTAACTGCTGGAAGAGCCGCAAAAACTGCAGAGGAGAGGAAGTACAGGGTATATATTTTCCTCCTAAATCGGTTTTTTTTTGTTCCAATTGCTATTGGAACTTCTGGTGTTTGGGTACCGAAGGTCTTAGGTTGATCAAAGAAAATGGTCGACGAATTGTAAGGGTCAGTGGTGAGCCGAGGTCAACGAAGTTCCTCATTCAAAGAATAAGTCTTACTGCGCAGGAAATGCTGCTGTCTTGGGTACACTCCATCAGGGAAGGAAGTTAGATGAGATTTTTAATTTTTAACTCAGGCAATTTTCGAGATGCCGGAGGTGTAATTGATTTATTTTAATTAATTTGACTTTGTCATATTTTCCTTTTTTTTGCTTTTTATATATTAACGTTCAACGTGAGGCAGGATTGGGCCTGTAGATATGGATAGAGGTGGGCTTTTTAACGTTAAAATAGTCAACAAAAAACTGACAAAATGAAACGCGTCCAAGATATCTATGCAACAATGAACTGGACTCTTAAGATTAGACCTTGAGATTTGCGGTTCTCAAAAAAAATTTAGCAGTGACCTAAACAAGGCGAACACGAATATCGCCAGCTGGTGAAGTGTATAGTAGCTATTCGAGAGAGGATTAAAAAAACCTCACTATTTTGACTATGAAGACGCAACAACCACTTAATAGAGATATCAACAAACTAAAGTCTCAGATTGAACTGAAAATTCCATATCGTTTTGCTGGCTCGCTAAATGACAACCTAATGCCTTAACTTGTCAGAGTTCGAACAGAGAAGGACAAATAAAACTCCTTAGAAATAGCTACAAATTAAAGGAAATGGGCTTATCAATCCAGAACGATCTTTCTAAAGAATAACAACAAGAAAGGAGACGTCTTCTATCAAGCTAGACTGGACATAATCTTAAGTAATAGTAGCACAATAATAATCATGGGGAAAGCAGCTGGAGTAAAATTACATATTACTAGAACTAACTTACATCCCAGAACTAATATATAACTTGAACAATGTTTTGCAAACTCTCTATCCATAAAACTACATAGTAATAGTTCCATATAGTTCCAACACTGCCTGGCTGTTATTAGCCACCATACATTTGTTTCACGTTGTTTCAGCATATGTTCATATTTACATATCTTTTTCGAATTGTGTTTCAGACTAAGCTTTCTTAAGAACTCAAAACATTGTAAGTTTAACCGATTTTGAAGTAAACTCAACTAGTTCACTGATTTTCAAAACTTTCACCAATTGCAACTGGTTATATAACTCCAGATATCTATAATTAATAAAATCTGTATCCTATGTTCGAGGGACGTGCTACTCGAGAGCACAGAAATTAATTAGTGGAACATAACCTGGAATGGCTCCTCTAAACAATTATGAACGCTTTACTTTAACCGTGTTGGATGCGAACAATAGGTTAAAATCCTTTAACCTTTCCTTCTCGTTGAATTAACAGAGCATGTCAAGAATTGAGCACAATTAACGCCCTAAATTTTTTCCAAAAGGAAGAAACGGAAGCTCAAATGCACTTTGGGAAAGTCGTATTCTTAAATACTCGACTACAGAAATTTAAACCGAGCATTTCTATATCCAAATCAGCTGACAAGCCGAAATTAAGAAGCACTTTTTCTTATTGACTGCGAAACGCGATTACTAATTTACTTCCTTGAAAAGATGGTTGTTCTGGTTAAATTAAATATTCATCCCCTTCCATTTGATTCGGTTTATATAGTTAGGTGCCCGCTACCTCGTACGTGTAACGTCGCTCAAAGCACACCGGGGGTTCCAATCACAAAACGCTCAAATGCGAGGAATTTTTAGGTTTGCTCGCGAATTACGAACTGTAGAGAGCAAACAGACGGATCTGACGTTCGCGTTAGCCGGGTTTTGTCAGCGAATAAAGCTCGACTAGCGGTACTTGTCGTACTTTGCAATTGATTTCTGGGGAATTTTATGTGTCGAACTAATATTTAATTATTTGTGCAGTATATGTCATTGTGCAAAATGGATTGGCTCACCTCGCTGCATGTTCCTTTGGCACAAATACCAGTACAACTGTCTTCCCTGGTTTCACATGTCTCACCCTTCAATTTGCACTAAAAGTCAGCAACATGTCAAATATGCAATTGTAGCAAAATAATGATTAAACTTACATGCACGCACAATCCAGATCTTCACAGCTTATTATTGCAGCAATCAAAGCTGTCTACACAAGTTGGCCCACACTGAAATGATACACATTGGTATTGCCGATGCTTATTTTTAGATTTAGATATTTTAGATATTAAGTTAACTACCTTGACGCAGGAATCCCCATCACAGACACCGTCGCAACAATCTTTGTCGATTGTGCATGCCGCGCCCCGTAGCTTACACTTTATGTTACAATGTTGTATTATTGTACGACAGAACAGGTAAAAAAATAAGTGTAAACGTACTAAGAAACTAATACAAAAATGAGAAGTTTTGTTCGGTCTTTCGTTTTTGCACCTATTATTAATACAGTTTAAATCACCACAGCATGTGTTTTGTGGGCCACATTTTCGGTATACTGGTGAGCACTATAAACGATGATATATGTATATAACGATGTCTATTGGTAAACCCATAATGGAAACATTATTTCCAAGATCAGGTCGGATTAGCCTATTATAAGAATGAATACTGAAGCCGGTAAACTTATTTTTTAAGTTTTAAGATTTGACATTTTTTAGAAACGAATTCACTATAGCTTTAAACATTAAAATGGGGTAACCATCTGGTTTGATTCTGTCTTTTGTCATTAGATTCACAATTGAATGATGGCTTTACTCCACTGATACTATTGGTACAAGGTCCTATCTTTAAATGCTTCAAGATTTATATTCCTGAACAAAGATCTAGCATATCCGAGACAAATCTCAATGTTACTATTCTATAAAACATGGTTATTTTTAAAGAGTTTGGAGAGCTGGGAAAATTCTACAATATTTAAATTTTCATGAATGCACACTCTTCGTCGTCAATCCTTCGACTCGCTAGGTCGTCGCTTGTAACGACAGAAATCTCTATACACCATCCATATTTACTAGTTCAAACCCTGACTCACGTTATACGTAAATGTATGAAAAGTAAGCGGTAGTATATTGAACTAAAGCCAAAACATCACAAACTAATGGTTTAGGGTTCCGACTCTATTCTGTAGCTCTGTAGTATGAGTTGGACCAAGATTACTCTGCTGCACGAAAGTATTGACACATGAGTCTATGGGGTTTTCACCATTTAAGTGATTTATATCGAAAACGAATATATACAACGATAATTGAAAAGAATCTAGCATATCAACATTGTAATATACGACGCGCTCACTTATGCAAATTTTTTCTTGTGTTAGCGGTTTTATTATAAGGTCTCTGTGTGTGCACTCTACTCTTGATTCTTCAACTATCCCAACCATAATAGTTGCAATCAATCTACGATGTCATCGGCCGAGTCTTCTTTCAGCTTTTGTGTTTATCCTCTGTCCAGGAAAGTTATTAGCACACCATTGAAATTCCATTCATATGTGTGGAGGCTTAGACGTTTTGTACATTCTTAACTCTACCATCATTGAAACACCGATGCTTAATGTGATGCTGTGCGGCACAAGTTAATTAAACGGAGGGGTCAGCCCTATAGCCGAAAATCCTAAAAATTACCATAGCCAAATACACGTTGTCCTTTTCACCTTAGAGCCAATTTCTCTAAGCTAAACGTACTAAGTGAGTGAAACGATGAGTCACATTGCTAAAGTGTATTTTTTTATATTGAGATAAAAATAATAAGGTACAATCACGTCATAATACTAATATAAATTTAAAAAACGTAAAAAGACATTAAGAAAGCTTAGAACAATATGTTAGACTAAAATGATAGATAAGACTTACACTTTTTAAAGTAAAATATTTAGGGTTCGGTTTTATGTGATAAGTGAAAAATTAATAAGGACGGATAGACCCGGCCGGATAATTAATCTGTGCTACACAGCCATTCATGGAGCAATAAACGTTTCAACGACAGGGGTGCTGAAGAGGTATGATCTGCCTACGTCTCACACACACTTAAAATAGGTATAATGATGTACTGAACTATCCTGGGCAAAAATTAAACACAAATGCCGAGACTTGGCACATTCATTGTCTTCCCTAACATTGCGACTAGTCAAGGGGAATCAGAATAGCGTGCACCCGCTATTTTCAGCTGCTAAACCCAGGAAAAAACATTGTACAAAGAAGTGCATATCGCTGTTTTAAGATGATGAATTTCTGTTCTTTACGTTATTAGATTGATTATTCAATTGCATTCCCAGATTAAGTTATAATGAATAACCTAACTCCTGTATGTAGGCTGCAGTGCTCACTTGTCGCCAGTGCAGAGTAATTATACCGAATGCAGCAAAATAAGAGTCTAACACTAACCTAAACAAACGTGAAGACATGGCACATTTGATTGTAATTTCTACGCTGTATAGTCGGCAGAACACCATTAAGACCAGGTAGCCTTGTATTAACTTATGCATACTTACTTGGCATAAATTATCTAGACATCCGTGTTCTTGGCAATGCCACCAATCTTTCACGACACCTCTCCCGCACGATTCCCCAGCTCTGCCACCCTACAATAAAATCTGTTTACCAGATGGCACAAATTTTTGATAGAATAGAATTACCACACAAATTCCCCCAACGCAAGGTCTAGTGCAACAAGTACTTGTGCAGAAGCCACTATATACGCGCTAAGCACGGTCGACATTCATATATATCAAAAAATATATAACAAATAGTACGAACGAACGATATGAATGAAATCTAGAGGATGAAAATATCTTGGAGTTCGAGGACAATCAAGAGGGCGAGGACAAATCAGAGGGCGCAGGAGAAATCGATGAAGACGTTGTTCACAAGGACCCTCTTAATTTCATGGATTATCGTGTGCCAGAGTCAGGTTTGTCCCCATCCTCAGAGGAAGACGTTCCCAATGACAAGGACGGTGGGAATTCAGAAGCCATATTTGAGACGGACGGTCCTGTTGATCTTAGCCTTAAAACTAACCAAAATCCTCATTACTCTGACATCTCGTCAGTGAATGATGAGGAAATTCAACTATCCCAGGAAGAGAGGTCAAGAAAGGAACTTGAAAGAATTCGTAAGAAATATAAAATGTTGAAGAAGAAAAGAAAATATAATACAGAGGTCAGTTAGTTCATTTTTTCCTCAAAGCAAGAGGTTTTTTTTTTATTAAAAGGGCTTAGGTCTTAATTTGTTTTGTTTTTGGTATGACTTGTTTTAATTTTAGTGGAATATGGGTTTTATAATTTATATTATAGTTCTTAAAGCTTGTTTTGAAATGATTCATCAGAAATTGTATATGATTAATTAGGTGTACCTGTTCAACGGACGTGCGAGGTTTCGCCTTACGACATGACAAACTAGTCGAGGTTTCCCTCCACGGCAGTCTTTGACTGTGCAAATGCTAAAGTTGAATAGAGCACGTTAAAATAAAACTAAGCAAATTA
>WJEZ01003579.1:0-10544 GCA_009869925.1 Thalassaphorura encarpata
GGGTTTTTTCCCTTCCCCTCTGGGCACCATTCCCAGGCCGAATGGGTAGTTCCCTTCTCTCCCTGCACAAACTTGATTCGCCCATATGGGTATGTCAATTAACAAGTGCAAGAAAAGACTTTCCTTTCCTTCCACTCCTCCTTATCCTTAATATACAAATGCTTGAAAGTACAATCATGAATTCATAAATATGGTCAGATCTTTTCTCAAATTCAATACAAGTAGCGACTAAATGTACGAGAAACATTTTTAACTGACTAATTGTTACTATTTGTTCACGTTGCATTATTATTGATTATTAAAGTATTATTTGTTCCTACTCTACAAGTTAGAGTGGAGCAGGAACATCCCGAAACACTTGAGTTAGCCTCTTGGGAAAAAAATCACTCGGTTTACGACTGATCCCTCACATAGTTTATTGATGCCTCTAATATTTTGTCAAGTGTCAATCAAAACAAGTTCAAGAGTATTACTGACACTCGTATGGTATGACGGGTTCACTCGAGTTTGCCGAAATACATATTGAGTCTCAGTCTGGGATTTACCAAATGAAACTGCTAATGGCCATGTCATTGTCAAGGATTGCCAAATATTGCAAACAACCTCAAAAACTAACCTAAGTATTTTGCTACTAACATTATGTGTTTCACTTGATACTTCTAAATGCACTTGAAAAATATTTTCAACAAACTTACTCATAGAATATTTAATTGCAAGCTGTTAAAAATTCTTTTTACAAGTACTTTAATAACAAAATTGATCACGACGATAAGCACACACAAGGTATAAATTGGGACTCATTAATAGAACATAGTACGATTCTACAGTTTTCTAATATCCTGAAAGCAAGGAAGGTAGACATAAAAAATGTCCCGACTAACTTTTCTTCTTGTGGCCCTGGCAGCCGTAGCAATTAGTGTGAATGGACACGGGAAATTCATGAAACCACCAAATCGTTCATCAATTTGGCGTGTTCCAGAATTTGCAAGTCAAAATCCACCACCAAATTATTCTGACAATGAATTATATTGTGGAGCTCTTCACCAAGCTGAGAATCCAGGGACAAATTGCGGAGTTTGTGGAGATCCATTTGCCCAAGCTACACCCAGAGATAATGAAATTGGTGGAAAATATTACAAAGGAATCATTGTTGGACGTTACACTGCTGGACAGGTACAAAAAAATCAAGATTTGTATTTGAGAAATTTTTTACAACATTTTTATATTTGTTTATTCAGGTCATCGATGTCGAAGTTGATTTAAATGCCGCTCATTTGGGTGCTATGGAATGGCGTTTGTGCACCAATCCATTGAACGGTGGTGAAACTCAAGCTTGATTTCAACCAACATTTGCTCCAACTTGCCGATGGTGGTGGTAGCAAATTGCCAGTTGACAAAGGACCAGGTTGGTACAAGACTCAACTTCGTCTTCCTGCTGGAGTCACATGTTCTCACTGTGTTATCCAATGGAATTACAGAGCTGGTAAGTCAAAAATACTAAATTTGTAAATCAAAATGCTAAACTCCCGCATCCCGCTTCTTTTCAAATTATTTGCATATAATTCTAGGAAACAACTGGGGACAATGTGAAGATGGATCTTCTGGCCCAGGTTGTGGACCACAAGAAACATTCCGTGGATGCTCTGACGTCGTCATTTCCTAAATTCAATTCTATAAATTCTACAAATGCTTGGAAAAATAATTAATACTCATAATCATGACTCGAATTTGTCAATCATCCAGCTAAACTGTGAAAATTAAATTCAATGCTGATTTCTGCCTGCTGTAAAAAGTGAATGAAGTACTTGAACTTTTAAAATTTAACACTAGCGTTATACTACTTTCGCTTCCTCTAGAATTCAAGTGCATCTGCACGTGCTATGCTATCCACGTACAGTACTATGTAACTGTGCGCTAAAACCAGGAAAGTGTAGCGTAGTGTGATGTACTTAATACGTATACACTACAACCTACAATCATGATAAAAAATACAAACTATACTCACATAGTCTTATGTCTAATGCGTAGCAGCAGGCTGATTCACACAGGTTTTACACTTACACCTGCACCCATGTATTTTTTATTCGAGTTTTACCGATGTACATACAGACAGGGTAGCAACAATGCAATGCAATACAATGACCAAACCCTAACCCGCCTATGCCTCAGGTAAATAAACTTGGACTTGACATACACTACACTGACTTGCCGTACCAATTGTTATCAAATTCTGCTCTCTATTTATTTTCACCTTTCGTTAAACAATTTAAAATTAAATTGAAATGACGAGGGGTATTAACAACAGTGATCTCAACCTAAACCGGTGCCTTTACCTAGTGCTTGTCTCTGTGTTCATCTCATTATTTGAAAAAGGTATGTAGGATTTTTTAATAAACTAATTCGACAATTGTTTTGACAATTTTTTCTTATATTTATTTAGCACAAGCACAACGTTCTCCAACAATTTCTATAATTTCACAAGAACAAATCAAAGATATTGGTGGAACTGTTGATTTGGATTGATTCTGTCCTATACGCACAAGATTATCCAATCCTATGGATAAAACTTGACCCAGCAAATAGTGGTGGTCAGTCTCTACTCATTTCATCTGGAAATACCCTAATTATTCGTGACTCTCGTTTTACACTCAATTATAATCCTGGCTCATCACTTTATTCACTACAAATTCGTGATTTACAAGAAACAGACGCAGGGGCTTATCAATGTCAAATTTTGATTGGTGTAAATGATCGTGTCTCTGCTAATGTTGAAGTTCTGATTAGAATCCAACCAATTATATCGGATAATTCAAACACGTTCACTTGTCGTTTCACAAGGGCAAAGAATTACATTGGAATGCTATGCTTCTGGATTTCCACTGCCAAAAATTTCATGGAGAAGAGAAAATAATGCAATATTACCTACTGGTGGTGCAATATATCGTGGAAATATGATGCATATTCAATCCATTAAAAAAGAAGATAGAGGAACTTATTATTGTGTAGCTGAAAATACAGTGGGAAGAGGGGCAAGGAGAAATATTAATATTGAAGTTGAATTTGCACCTGTAATCACTGTTCCACGCCCAAGATTAGGACAAGCTCTAATGTATGATATGGATTTGGAATGCCACATTGTTGCTTACCCACCTCCGGCTGTTACATGGTTAAAAGATGGCATCGTTCTTAATAATAATCAACATTATAGGTAAAAAAATTCAAATATTCGAACCTAATAATCTAATTACATTACATTGTATATTTTTCTATGCAGAATTTCTCATTTTGCAACAGCTGATGAATTTACGGATACAACACTTCGGGTGATTACGATTGAAAAGAAACAATTTGGGTACTATACTTGTCGAGCAACAAATAAATTGGGATTTTCAGAGGCACAATTGTTATTAGAAGGTAAATAATATATAATTTAATATATATATATACACATATTGTATTATACATTATTTGTACTATTTCAGAAACTGTGATTCCAATATGTCCTCCTGCATGTGACAATGCTTATTTTACATCTGGAAGTTCCAAACTATCATTTGCCATTACGATTGGAATTGGAATCGTTACAATTTTGACATTCAGTTATTTCAGGCATTTTGGGAAACAATCAAACTAAACACATCGAAGACATCGGTTATTTCAAGTTTTGTATATTTTATTTTGTTAACTTATTCAAATAGGAAGAAACTAATAATATATTACACTGAAAACCATGAAAGTTTATACAACATGAATTAGTCAACATTGTTGTTGTCGTTTTGACCAATTTATTTTAATGTCAACAGAAGATTGATAGTCAAATCAAATACAATTCGAAAATAAGTAATTGGTGTTGAATGTTGGATGAGGAACCAAGGTCCAACGCGAATACCAATTGGCCTTAAACTTTTCAGATATAATTTTACGTCTGTTCGCCTTGTGAGATGTCCTGTGGATAATTTCCATGATTTAATTAAGACAGATGAGCGCGTGTGGATGGATGAACTCAATTCAAAGAAAACTAGTCCTAAAAGTACAGAAATACTAATTCCCGCAAGGACAAATTGAATATATCCCTAAAGACATTTCTGCATGAGCTTTGATTGTAAGGAAAAACATGAGAGCAATGGATGAAGTAATTCCACCAATTAAAAATGGGATTTGCTCATGCCCAAAACATTCGTTGAAAAATGTGTTGACTAATTGAAACTTTTTGTAAAGTTCAATCGAATCCTTTATGGCCATTGCCTCCGACCTATTAAAAGTCAAGAAATATTAATAAGAGTTCTCAAACCTTAATCATATCAACTTACCCCAGATTTCGTAATCCTTTCCTTGTTGCAAACATGTAAGTTATCATAAAATATAAATAGCCCGTTGAAATGAAAAACATTGTACTGCAAATGTACAAATCAAAAATTAGTAGGAAAAATCCCAAATACAATGTTGAGTATTGTGCCGGGAGAAATGATCGTGTTTGATAATCAGGTATTTGATCAAATTTCCACACTTGCCACACTAGTAAATTACACGCGTCACTGAGAGTACAGAGGGCATAAAACTTGATTCCCATTTCAATATGTGCCCACATCCTTTCATATGATTTATTTTCATTCCCACGAGCTTTGCTCTCAAGTTCTTCCTGAAATTCTAAAAATTTGTTCAAAAAATGAGATTGTTGATGTCGCCGGTTATACACAATTGGAACATTGAAACCAGATATTATTGCACAGGCCACAAACATGTATCCTATGAGTATGTCCACGATATTATTTTCATTTCCGCTTCTATCTGCAGAATTGCCAGACAAAAACTGTATGAATCTTACAATCAGTAGAGAACCACGAAGATAGATGAGAACCATTATAAAAAGTTGAATCAAATTATCTCTACGACGATGACTAATTCTAAGTTTTCCTGTTTCTCCGTCCATTAAAAATGGTGAGGATGTTATGGGAAAACCATAATTCAGAATTTTTGCTGTAAGTTTAAACTTCATTTTGAAATAAAAATTTTCGGAAATAGTTGTTCTAAGGTCTAGGCGGAAAGATGAAATTTATTGAAATGGGACCATTTCACTAGTTGTGGAGCAAGTTAAAGCTCAAATTACAAAAATTTGAGGAACATACACGTGCCTTCGTTCGCCGTGACCCCCAGATATAAACATATTTACAAAATGTTTGTTTCATGTCTTGTTAGATTTACAAGATATGTGGAATGCTAACGCTCAAATATTTAGAGACATAATAATGCATATGTTTTTGTTATGCTACAAGTAACTTGATGTGGTCCGAGCAATCGACAATAAAATGGTATTGTCCTATGTAGAATTCTGAATTATTAGTTGAGTTGAATTGTAAGTGATCGAGCCTCTTTAAACAAAGATAAGTTGTGTAGTTATAAAGATCAAAGCCGTAGTTGTTAGAGCTGTGCTCATATAAATTTGGAAATTCCCTTAGAAATCAAGACGCTTCTGCACAAACTTTTTATTTAGACACCAATAACTAACATAAAGCGCGATAGCGAATATAGCATTGATTCTGATAATTCAACACAAAATAATCATGTTAACAAGTATTGCATCATTTACCAGCCCCTAATCTAGACAAAATAATTTCGCATGATGACCAAGCTAAGAGTAAATAACTAACAATCATTTTAAGTAATATTTTCCCCACACACAATCTCCTTATTTGAATTTTACGTACTCCTGTAAGGGAAAGTCATACTATTAATTATATGTCTAACCTTGTAATCTAGATCAAAATTCGTACAACGAACAGAAACCCGAATGGTTCAAAGGCTTATTGTCTAACACACATTGCTCCAGTGAAATAATTGCAAAGTAATATCTCAAGGACAGGAGATAAAGCCAAGTAATCAAGCAAATGGGTAAAATTGCAAGTCTTTCAGTAAAAGCACCTAATTCCAAATTACTTCAAGAAAACAACAATTACCGCATTCAGTTTCCTACACATCGGTATACAAAAAGTGTGATCACATTCAAATTGACCTTGACTTAATTATACAGACAAGTTAATGGTTATATCTGAACAAAACTATCTTTATTTGATCTTTAATTATGAACTAATAAAATCCCTGATTTAATATCCGTCAATTTTTTCTGATTCCACGGATGCCTAAATTTTCAAAATCCAACCAAGCATTGAGTAGATAGGACACAAAATCTGTGGCAACGGCATAGCATGGACAGGCTAAGGCTTATGACATATGACCTATGCATGGTTATGAACGGGAAAGAATTTGGGGAAACCCCGGAAATGGAACCTAGGTCACAACTTTTACCGTTTTAATCCTCATTCATGAAACTCAATAGAAAACGTAGTAAAATTCCTGGAAATGAAAGGGATTTGGAGTACAACCCTTATAATTGGATTAACTCATGTTTTACGAGTACGCCTGTCAATGCTATGCTTATTGGGTATGACTTGTTTCCCTTTTACTCTCGTTTCTTAATCATTACTTCGTTTCAACCAATGCACTGTAATTTTTTTATATATTTCATTTTTTTGTCTAAATCTTATGCCATTGAATTTTATTCTAAGATAAATTATTGTATTTACAAACTAAATTAAAAAATACAAGTCATCAAATTAAAAATCGAGTTCAAATTTTTCTATTTTCATGTAACTTCACTAATACGATAGGCTCGCTAAGCTTACAGCCACAAATTTGAATGTACAAGCCAGATGCGATGATAATTCTAAAATTCATTTATCATGAGTGAATATGAAATCAGGAAATTAAAGAAATTATAGACACACTCAACATCGATTGTATAAATTCCACCTGCTGATAAACATAGTCCTACAGGATCCAATGCTAATGCGATCCTCCTTATGTTTAGTGGTGCAGCTTCTCTCATGTGTTTAACCAAGGCCCGAGACTCTGTTGGTATTTTTGCCAATGGAATGAGCAAATACACAGTTCTAACTAGCAGCCCTACAACATTAACCCCACAGAATGCTTTTGCCATCAGTGTATTCCCACGAATAGTTCCAAATAACATGAATAAAATAGTAGCAGCAATAAAAGCTTTGTGTACAATGAGCCCTGCAGTTAATGCATTGTTAATTATACCCATGACGAGTGAAATAGCTCTGTAATTCTTGATATCTTCCGCTGTTACTTCTTCCTTTGCATTTGCTTTCAGGACTTGTAAATAATAACATACGTGTGATGATATGATTCCAAGAATGAGATCCATGCAAATGATGTTTGTCCATGCAATTACTGGAGCCAGAATAAAGTCAGGTGTATTCAAAATAAATTTGAAGAGTTCAGAATTCCAAAGTGGATCCGGGTCTTCTGAAGCCGTTGGAGCCAAGTACCAAGTATATGCGGGAAAACGAGGGTAAAAAACAGCGAGGCCTGTACTTAAGAGTAATGATCCTCCGACTCCAGCGAAAAGTGTATGAACGTGTAAAAATCGAATTTTGATCCATCGATCTTTTGCCAAGGTCAATTCATGTGTCAACCCTAAGTTAATACGAATTAAAACTAAATATAAATTTATTAAATTTTATCTATGCATACCGCTTTCAAATTGATCATCCAATCTAATGAGTGCTGTGAAGAGGTTTCCAATTTCATAAGCATAAAGATGAAGATTCAACCCGATCGTAAAACAAGTACTACACCCAATAATATAAACAATTTGAAAAGAAAATTCAACTTGTTTGGATGTTGATTCTGGAGCTAGGATTGTTGCTGATAGGTTTACCACATATTTCAAAACAGATATTCCCATGAATGCTGTCGTAAAAAAATGAAAGTAATAGTAAAATCCTGATTTGATTGGATTTATATTGAGAGTGATTCGATCACATGAAAATGCAGCTAGCCCGAACCTTCGCAACATTTTAAAAAATGTTGCGTAGAAATCGATCAAATTCATTTTTCCTTTAAATATTTTTAAATTTTGTTACTGAGAGAAAATGAATATTTTTTTTTGTTTGCACGCTTGAGCTTATATTCACACGTTGGGTTCCAAATTGTAGGGTTGGAAACGATAATAATACGCAGACAGAAAATATGGTTGGATCAAGTACTGAATACTACTGAATTGCTGACGGTTAAACGGAAGAAAGCAAATAGTCTGCAATTAGATAATGAACTACCTTGAAACTTGAAAGTAAACTTCAGGCTATTCTTATTCTCTCGGCATTTGTTGGTAACAGTCCCGAATTGATTGTGGTCGTGGCGGCATAATTTACCAATAATTGCAAAGTAAAGGCAAGAAATGCCGCGTTAATGCTAGAAAAAGCTAGACAAAGTATCAAGAAGTGCTTCGTTTAAACTATTAGAATTTTTAATCACTTTGAGTTGAGCGTAGATATTTGACGTCATGCGTACATACGTTTAATATCTTTACAGTGAGTAAACAAAGCCTAACCCACTAAAATTCCCCATATTGACATTGTCGCCTAGTTGAGAAATTTAATAATAAGAAAGGGCAATTAAGTTGAATAGCTCGAGCACTATGCAAATAACTAAGCTCTCCAATCTGATCAGACTCAACGATTGTGTAATTGAATTGACGAAAAAGTAATTTAACACAAGATCTACGAAGAGCATATAATTAACAATTTAATTTCGGAGACAAAGGTTAGAACACAAGTTCTACTAAACCTGTACCTTTGATCGGAATTATAATTACGGTGCCAATGGAACTAGAACGCTTGTAATACTAGCCTAAAAAGTCATTTCATTTATACTAATTATCCAAATTAGTTATTAAAGCATTGATAATTTATTTTCAGCTAAGCGAAATTTGCATAGTTATAGCGCTCAATAAAACTTAGGCGCGTATCTTAAAAGTTTAACGAACGCTGAAACTCAACGGGAAAATACTAGACCTTGCGTGCAATATATTTGTTGGCGCTTAAGCAGAATTTTATTCGTTTTTATAAAATACTCTTAACACAAAGTAGTAGTTGTGACATAGCTGAAACTGGAAAGTTATCGATAACACTATAATGTTCGACTTTACCCCAACTCAGACTTGGACAGGAAATTTTTACACGTATACAAGAACAACCATTTGGCAATTTAAATGTACATGATTTTTCTTCAAACGTGAGAGTGATCGCTTTTACTATGTCATTTGCTGCTGTAGGATTTCGAATTAATACAATAATTTACAGAGGAGCATTTATTGAGACAATGTCGTATGGCTATAATGATTTAAATTCCAAATTGATCATTCGATTCTCCCATCATTCCATCATTGCGTCCATCATTCCATCATCATTAATGCGTTCTTAGTCGATTCCATGTAAGCCATCCTCAATTCCAGTATTATTTACAACTTTAATATGAACTATTTTCATTACAGGTATTTTGCCAGACATCATTCAGGCAAACATGTATTATCGAACCCTTCCTTCTGGATCATTCAATTCAAATGCAAACAAATGCTTGTTCGTCGTGCAAACATTAGCCTTGGAGAATTTCTCCTCCCATATGCTATATTCTTGCTCACTGTTCTAATGATTTGTTTAAATTATGTCATATTGGCAACAGATGCTGATAATTTATTTAAACTAGGAGGAGTTCTAATTATACTGTATCAATGTGACTTTTTTTGTCGCCCTAGTTCAATTGGCTGCATCCTTTCCCAAAAATTCCAAAGAACTTGTCAAAATATTTCAAGGAAGTTACAAGAAAATGAATCGAGTTGTTCGTCGTCAGCTTGAATGTTGTACACCTCTCTTGATCAATGTTGGTTCATTCATGAATCTTGAATCTGCTTTTGTTGCACAAATGGGACATGTAGTTTTGGACAAAACGGTTACCGTCATTGTAGGCTTTCTGTTAGTAATTAGTCCAGAACTCCTGCCAATAATTGCAAGGCAAGAAGTGCCGTTTCAATGTACAAGCTATTGAAAAAGAAGTGATGGAAAAATGCTATTAGAATTAATTAGTTGAGTAGTAGAGTAGTAATTAAATAGAATTTTTAATTACTGGCAACGAGGCTTATTTAAGTGTCTTGTCTAATACTTAATTTTTTAACACCGAGTGAATAGTGTTAACCTCTAGACCTGTGGAATCGCCACCTAATTAAGAATTTAGAAAATAAGCGAGGGCGACAAGGACAATTGAAATAGAAAAGTTCGAGCACGACGCTCCACGAACAACTCAACCCTCCATTTCCATTCCGAACTGCGTAATATAGATATGTCAAGTTAGTTCCATAGGCACCAAAGCACCATATAATTTACCAATTTAATTTCGGGGCAGAGGTAAGAGTAAAAGGAGTAGCGTTAGAAGGCATCGACCCACCCTCACCACCGAATTATGCTCTGCAGGTGGTGTGGGTCTAGAAATCTAAAAAAAGATTTCTATAATTAGAATCTCATAATGGTCGGTATGGCGTGCAAATTCAAAAAACTAGAGTTCCACAAGTCTCACTATGCTCCAAAAACAATAATCACGAGCAAATTTTAAAAAAATGGAAAATGATTAAGAGCTCCCTCTAGCAGAAATGCATATTGGAAATACAAAGAACAAAAGCATTTCATAGT
>WJEZ01003580.1:0-10542 GCA_009869925.1 Thalassaphorura encarpata
AAATGACAACATAATGATAAAACCCATTCTTTTCCAATTGTTTATGATTGAATGATTGATTATTGTTGCGCATTACATGGGTTGCGCGTGTGCACTACTCTAATGACGTTTTTATTTGGCTGTTGAGAAAGATAAAACATAAAAAACTCCTTGTCAATGGAAGGCTAGTTTAGTAATGTACGGTCCTGTTCCTTTTCTTTTGCATAGCATTCGATTTTAATGAAATTTGATTTGTGATCCTAAAGATGTACTTCAAATTTTTAAACAAATGCAATTAAAGTGGTGTAAAATCCAAAGATTGAAAGTTAAACACCGATTAATTTCATATGAATTTGAGAACTGATAATTTTTTTAAAAAGAGTTTAAATCTTCACATGAACAAAACTAAATTAACCTATGCATGTACTAATACATGTCCCAGTTAAGGATGTAGAAGCACTAGACTTTTACATTACTTTCTGTCCGAACCAACCGCAGATCTACCTTAGTTCACGTCTCAATTTCTGTAATTAATTTATTAACCTTTTAGGGTGTAAGGTACAAATGTATGACTGTCATGAGCTACTCCAGACCAGACTCCAAAAACCTGTTCGGTCAAGGAAAATCAGAGTTTGGGTTGGGATTACCTGTACCTGTGGCCGGCTGCGTGCGTCAGTCTCAAGAATTATCAGACAATTTATTTTGTATTCCTCAAGGTCAAGGTACATTTGAAACTGAGATGAAAATCAGTTGAGCTTGTCAATGTTACATAATAAAATTCCAAATCGAGTGTCCCGATTCCCGGATGCCGAAAGCTTGACTTTACCCATAGACGTAATTTTGGTGAAAAATTACTTTAGTTTAGATGCTTGAAGAAGTCCTGGATCATTAGACATTAAAATCTGTCATATTGAACAAATATTTTCTTAATACCAATTCAATTTAAGCAAAAATAATGTAGTAGTTTTAGTTTCGTTGAATTTTGAAAGTAATCCAGAGAAAAAATATTCAAAAAATAATTTTGTAGACCGTTCTATTCCACGTTCATTAGCTGAACTTGAAAAAAGAATTAACCTTTAGTAGGTTGTATCAGATTTCACAATAATATTATGAATATGCAACTGCAATGCAGACGCAGTTTGTAAATAATCTTGAATTTAATCACATAAATGACCCTAGTTCAATAAATTTTTCACCATGAACTAAACTAATCTACTATACTTCACGGACATCCTCATCCACATGGCCAAGCCAGGCCCAATTGAATAATACCATTGAAATCAACAATGAGAACTATTACGCAATATTTTTAATTTCCTTATTGTTGAATCTGAGTGATTTCTGGAAATCCTGGATCAAAGTCCCACTCTGGGAAGAAAATTAAGTGCAACATGCAAAGTAAACTAAAGGATTTGGTTTGGCTCTGCGGCTTCTAAACCTAATGATCAGGTGCGAAGGAACAAAGGGAGAAAAGTACAGTGCAACAATGCAATTAAATCGCTCATCATCATCACCCACGTCAAACGAACGAATCCTTATCCTCGGCTAATGCCACAAGATTTTTGGGCAAACACGAATCAAATCATAAAACAAGTTAAGTACATTAAAGTCGTCAGCCTTGTTCCTTTTTCCTCCACTCGCCATTTCACCCTTCATGTTCACTTTTTCTTCCAATTTAAATTTTTACACTCTCGCTTTATTCCCCTGAAATCCTCAACTATCCTTCAGTCCTATTCTGACTCTGACTTGAGCCTCTGCTATCTGTGTGCCATAATTTATTTTTTCAACATGAAATTATTTTCAATTTTTCTTGTTCTCTTAATCTCGGGAGCAGTTTATTCCCAAGAAGGGGATGATATTGATTTGGCTGCTGCCGATGGAAATGGAAACGGTAACGGTAATGGAAATCTGGATTTGAGTGAAGTCGTTGGAGGTGCAGATTTGCCACCAGCATCTGCTGTGGACTCAGAATCAGCTGGAGCTGCAGGATCTAGTGGTCCATCTGACAATGGAGTTTCAAATGTGACCCCAGCCCCAGAATCTTCATCTTCGTCATCTGGCCCAATTACTTTAACCCTTTCACAGGGAAATGAGCCGGTAATTACAATTTGACCAATTTCTAATTCATGAACTATAAAATTATCTTAATTCCAGAGTCATTTGAACGAAGTTGAGCCAACAGAACGAACACGTGGATTTCCCCGAGTTGTTGAAATTTTCCGTAGTCTCCCCATGAGATTTGCTACTTTGGGAGCAAGGGCTTCAACTTCATTTTCTCGTGCTGCTGCCTATTCTCGTGAATTTCGTCAAGGGATACAAAATTAATGAAGATAGTTTGTCATACAGAACTGGAAAAAGGATTTCCCTTGGGCTTCAATCTCTTTATCGTGCTGCTCGTGCTCGAGTGGATCGTTTCATTGCAAGGCAAAATGAAATCAGGAATGGTAGAAACAACAATGGCAACAGTAATACCAGCAGTTAATTTATGTAAAAGTGTGTGTTACGTTCTATCATATTTATTTTAGTAATTAAATAATTCATTAGCCAAGGGAGAACTAAGATTAAAAGTCGAAATTCGACAATAAGCTAATTTTTCTCATTTCATTGGCATTGAATGAAAGATTATTTCAATTTCTTACCACAGAAGTAAACTGACAGGTGGATTATTTTTTGGGCTGTCAAGATTTAGACGAAGCGTGCTAAATTAAAACTTGTGAAAAACGGACAGGCAATTGATAAGTAGCCCAGAAAGCCAGTCCCATTGCCATATTGCATTTTGTTGTGCTTAATTCTACACAATTGAGGTAGTAATTAAATAATAACCTGCTTTTACTTTTGTTGTGGTTGTAGCTTGAGTTAAGCACACTGCAATTCATCTCGAACACCTTGAGGAAGGAAATATAGACAATCCAATTCATCATCGTGGATTTGTTAGATAACAATATACTACTATAAGTTTACACTAGCCTGGCACAAGGACGCGGTGCATTAGAAATAATATTGCAACTTTTGCCTCTACTTCTGAAGTCTGAAGTCAAGTAATAACACTAACTACCTTATGCATCAAAATGGCAATTATTATTATTATATTACACAGAGAAGAGATTCATTCGCCGCTCTGTGAACTTGTCCTACTAATCTTGACAAGAACTTGATCTAATGTACTCACCTCACGTATGTATGTTAATAAAGGAGTTGCCAACAATACATGTATGTGTGTGGCTGTAGCAGTAGCAGTCTCTGGTGAAATAAAAAGTACATTATTTCTACTCACCCTTGGAATGGCAGGGCTAATTGACAACTTGATCATATTGACACAGAAGAATGACCTTCTGGGGTCAGGTTGCGGTGCTTCAACAATTAAAATGTAATGAGAATAACTACGAACCAATATTAGAACTAAACTAGAAGAAGCAATGCAAACTTAGGTTATGATATTTTCATTTAACTACTAATACATGAATTCCAGCATGTCTTTGAATCGTGGACGAAGTAATAAATAGAAAATCGAGATAAGTAAGCTCTTAGTAATTTCAAAATCATTTTAATTATATTAAAATAATCCATAATCATAAAAATTTGAATATTAGATGTCCATGACGTTTTAAAATACGATACAAGATCGACTTAGGCAAATTCGAAACAGACGCAGTGTTTTAGTCCAGAAATATGAAAAGAACAAACAAAAATATCCATTTGACATTAGTCCTACTCTTTTGGAAAATCAACACTTCCATCAAAAATACTGTTAAACAACACACAATCAAAAATCCGTACACATGGAAAATCACCATTACATTTGAACTCATGCTCAATTCAACAAATTCCTGTGATTCTTCCCGTGTTCTTAAAAGTGTGGCTGTATAAGGAAACGGTTTAGTCATGCCCGGTTCGTTACTTTCGGTATTTTTAACTTCGCCATCATTTATCACCCAATTCTGATATGCTAATTGGACATTTTTCAACTCTAGTCGTAAATATTCATGAATTCCATTCTCCAATAGAGTTCTGAGTAGTTTATCAAATTCATGGAATAAATGTGGACTCAAATGCCAAGCATAGGTCGTGGGATACAAAGTCTCAGTTCCAGCACAACAGTTTTTCTTGAATCTTTTTTCCCCGATCCGAAGTCTCAATTCCGTGAATTGAAATGCATCGCCAACAGTGGCCATGCTTTGATTTTTGATGAGAATCTCGGTCAAACTCATTGTTTCATTTAATTTCATCACATTCAATCTGCGATCAATTTCCTTGTACAGCAAATTCCCAGCAGAAGCGTATTGTTGAGTTTTGACTTGAAACGTTATATCCCCTGAATCCGGAGCTGGAATAATTATGGAATAATTTAAGTCTACGAGCTCCTGGAAATTTTCTAATTTCTTTTGACTCCAAGGGAAAGTGAGCTCAGCTGCTAGTTTTGATTTGTAACTATTTACTAGGACAAGAGTCGTGAGAAACCAAATGGTTAGAGTGGCTGGAAGTGCTAAGTTAGATTCTACGGTCCAAGCAATTCGGGCAGAAGATTGACCTTGCTCCACTAAATTAGCTGCCAACAAAATACTCCGACTCCAAGGTTTGGGTCCAGGAGCAAGTGAAACTGTCAAAATGAAAATAAAAAGTGAAAAAAGGATCAAAGCCCAAATTTGAGGTGTGAAAGGGTTGAGAAGGTATGCCAAAATTTCAAGGAATGGTTTTCCTGGCAGACTGCAAGTTAGAAATCCTTCTTGAACTTCGAATGTGGGAACAGATTGTCTTAGATGTGCCCAACCATTGCTTTTTAATCGCGTTTCTGTCGCGATGGCTGGAACAAAGTAAAAATGAAGACCAGGGGCTAATGTTCCATCTTCAAGGTGTGACAAGTTTACCCTATGTTGGATAGTAAAATTGAGACGACCTTGGATCATTCGAATAATGAAACCTTGATGATTTCCAATTTGCACAGGTGCTAAACCACGAGCTGAAATTTGTTTATAGAATCGCAGAATATCATTCAACCCGTTGAGTCCATGGCGTTTTCCCAGGTCAAAATAAGCATCTCGTTTTTTGTTTGATACAGTTGAGATGACTAGAACAAGTGAGCCTTGTAAATCTTTGGATTCTTGACCCATAAATCTATCGAAATCATCTACTTTTGTATGTTCACTCATGGAAAACCCATCCTGGCTAATTCGACAATATGAGCAAATAAAATAGGCAATAAACTGTCCATCAGCATTTGGCCAAATCGTAAAACTATTAGCAGGTCGTGGATGCACGAGCTCTGAGTCTGGATGTTGAGATTCAATGAAGAATGCCCAATTGTGCTGATTTGAGAACCACAACTGATATTTGGTCACGACTGCTCTATACACTTCAATTAATGAGCGATTTTCAATCAGATGGACACTGTATCGCAAATTTCGATTTTGTATTGGTCTTCCTTGAGGAATTTCTAGAGTGGATCTGCTGAGGTTAAAATTCTCATTTCGAATGGTGATGGGAATGGGGACGAATTGAAGATTATCACAAATAATTCCTGTGTCGGTCGAACTGTTTAAGTAAAGATGAAAATCCACAGGAGAAAATATTTTCACCAGCATTAATACCACAGTAAAGTTAGATTTCATAGTATTCATAGTAATAAAGGAAAGCGTTGGAAGAGTTTTGTGGTGAAATAACTTTCTAGTTTGATGCTCAAGTGTTGACTGGAGTATGTCCAATGTTTCCTCCGCAAATGACCAACTTAGTAATTGGACAAAACTGGAAATACTCATTCCTGTCGATTGCCAGAATAGCATGGTCGAATTTGATAAAATCTTATTTGCTTTGTTCTGTATTGATTATTGGTAGAGGACTTCTAATATTTATTTGCTTTGTACTTGTAAGTTGGTAAGTACATTACATGTGAGCCTTCCCGTGATGTTTACAATCACTGTTTGTTAGATCAACTTTTATGCTAGGAGTTGGAATCGAAACAGGGAATCCACTAGGCTATTTTAGTGTCAAAGTGCAAAGAGAGTGAAATAGGTTGAAGGGAAACGATTCGAATTCTTGCTGAATGCATTGAAAAATGACATTAGTGCTTTCGCTAAAGCCAAATGCAAATATTGGCTATAAGGGTTAAAGTATTGATTCAGTTTCGCTTCGTTTTCATGAAAACTGAAGTGAAAATTCTAGTATCTCCAAATCTTACGTTTGACTGCACAAATCCAACATGTCGAACTCAGTCAGATCAAATAATAAAACCAGATAGCAAATTAATGACTACTAATGATAATGAGCGCCTTAACTCTAGCCTATAGCCTCAAAGTAGCACAAGATTTTGAGGGTCAGAGGTCATATACTTGAAGGTCCATTATCTGTGCTTGCGAAATGTGCATAAAAATAATCCGTTACTTTACTAACTTAAAAATTCAATGCTCTCAAATAAGGTGTTCGGGCTGGGTTTTATTAACACTTTCTTCAAAAGATATAGTATTTTACTCCAAGATTTCAATTTCAGTAGTACTAAGCTCCTGGAGGCGATGAGTTGATTGACATTATAAAACTTCAACTCGACTCATTTCAGCTATTTTAGGAATTATTCTACATCTCAACTTACCAAAAAACCATAGTAAACACTCGCACACTATTTATTGAACAAAATCTATCTCTTCGGTTCGAACAACGTTGGTTTTCTCCAATTGAAGACTTTGTTTAGAAATTTGATTCGTTTATGCAAATTGTGGTAAGCGACTGGATTTGCAGATGAGATCTTGTGTCCAACGTGTTTTCTCTTGCGGATTAGCATCTTTAAAAACAGAAAAAAATTGTTTAATATCTCTAGTCAGTCATAGCCAAGTTAAAAAAACTGCAAAAGAAGAGTAATTATACCTGGAACTCATTCCCCTTAAACCCCTTCAACCAATCTGGGACAGCGTAGCTAATTTTGACTGGATGAATTGACCCATCTCCCAATATATCAATGTAGTCATTTTGACCAAAAAGGGCTTTCTTTTCCGCCCATGCATTCTTAGGGGCATAAGGGGGTAACCCTACAAGAGGTCGACCCGAAGGAATTCGTGGAAGAGCACCTCTCCAGGAAAACTATAAAATGAAAAATAATTTATATTAAGGATTCTACCGAATAAGTTAAAATAATTTCTTACATTGTCATTATAACCCCAATGACGTAATGTCGTAGGTCGGGTGGACCAGTAACGAGTACGAATTTGATTGACCCAAGGTGTCCATTGTTGTTGTAAAAGGGCACATGCAGAAGTCACCAGTGATGACCCGGAGGAACGAAACATTTTTCTGCTGCCTCCAACTTTTCTTGGCCGTCGGTCTCGGAGGTTTTGAATTTGGCATGTGAACCACAATGCAAATACGCAACCCGAACTCTGCTCGCTAACTCGCTCAATGCTTTTCTCTTTACCAAAAATGTTTATTAAGATCTTTAATTTTATTTTCTTCATTACTAGTGTAATTATAGGTATTTCCGTCATAATTAATTCTGAAAACAGCACTAGATAAATTAACTTACGCACATATGTAACTATATGGAATGCCAAATAAGGTTTCGTTTATTTATTGCAATTTAACAGTCCACTTTTATGGTAAAACTTTAAATTGTCTAACAAATAAAGTAAGGATATAATAATTTCTTAAATCTTAAAGGAATCCTTGAAGTCTACTATACAAATATGGAGATTCAATGAAGAACGACCAAAAATAAACCAATAATTATAAAGATTTATAAGAATTTCTGAAAAAAGAGGTACATGAAGTACTGACACTGTGTACGAGAATAATTAACTTCAAATCAGTCAGAGATTCTGCCGTAGAATAAATTTCCAAAATACAACAGTCGTAAAAATTTAAAATAAAAAAAATTAATATCGGTCAGCGTCAGCAAAGAGGCGGACTTGAGCATGCCAACTATCAGTTTAGCAATACAAGTTTGTCTCTTCAAATTTCTCCGGATCCGCCAAGTAAGCATCCAGTTGACCTGAGGAAGCCAATACCAATCCAACGTAAGGAGGAGAAGGTTTGAAAGGGCGACTCAAATATTCTGGATGAAACTGCACGGCAGTGTAAAATGGATGAGATTGAAGTTCAAAAATTTCCATTCGATGTCCCGTCTGATCTTTTCCTAAAGGTCAAATCAGAAAATATTAAAAATTCTAGTGCGATTTAATACACGTTTATTAACTCACCCACAAAAATTAGTCCAGCCGCTTCAAATTCACTCACATATTTTGGATTGACTTCATATCGGTGACGATGTCTTTCCTCTACTTCAGATTTGTTGCCATAAAGTTGCTCTATTGAACAAAATCAGAAAGTTTTTAATTTGATTCTTCAATTGGAACATGATCCTCAAGATTTTCACATACTCATTAAAATGCTTGGTTTTCCAGCTTGGAAAACTGTTGTTCTCTTTCCCAATCTCATTGTTCCTCCCATGATCCCAGTATTGTGCTCCGGCATTTCTATCACAACTGGATGCTCAGTTGATGGATCAATTTCAATGGAATTTGCCGATTTAAGACCCAAAACATCTCTATAAAATTCAAAATTCAATTTTGGTTACAAAAACCAACGAAAAACTTTAAAATTTATGCATTTTTTGCACCACAAACCTAGAAAACTCAATCACAGCAGCTTGAAATCCAAGACAAATCCCAAGGAATGGCTTATTATTAATCCGACACCAATGAGCTGCAAGGATTTTCCCTTCAACTCCACGTTTCCCAAATCCTCCAGGGACAAGGACTCCCCTAATTAGGATATTAACATAGACAACGACTTTAGCACAAGTTCCGACCTTATTTTCATTTTTGACTCACATAGCTCCACACAGCTTAGACCAAGCCAGATGAAAAGCCACAGGATCACTATTCAAAGTCTCTTCTTCCAAATTTTCCGAATCAATGAACTGGATAACGAAGATTGTTAAAAAGAAATTAAAATTGATTCTTCATTCTTCAAAATTCAAGCACTTAAACATTGTTTACCTCTAAATCTAATTTTCTCTGAGCAACTCTTGCAGCATGGTTGAGTGCCTTTGTCACAGATGCATAACTATCTTCCAATTCAACATATTTCCCAACCACTGCTATTTTCACAGTTTCTGTCAATTTTTCAGTCCTGTGAATGTGAAACCAAAACCAAACTTAAGTTCAAATTCTATTCGAATCCCATTTCTACCAAGTCAGTAAAAAATTTTACGAACGTTTCAGCCAGGAATCTCCATTTATCTAAAAGTACAGGTGGTAACTTCACAGAAATCTCAAGTTTAAGTTTTTCCATCAGAACTTCCACGACTCCTTGCTCTTCTAACAAAAGCGGAACGCGATAAATGCTTCTACAGTCATGGATTGACATAACCTGGAGATAAAATTATTAATGCTTTCACCAAATCCAATTAACGAAGGTGTATTTTTCTTAACAACTTACCTGACGCGGAGCCACATGGCAAAAGTTGCTAATCTTGGATTTCACAGATGGGCCAATCTCGTTCTCAGATCTGCACACAATCATGTCAGGGCTCAGGCCCAATCCACGAAGTTCACGAACCGAGGCTTGAGTTGGCTTAGTTTTTTGTTCACCAGTAGATTTCGGCTAAAAAATTGTGAAAGTAAATCTAAGTTGAAAAAGTCGAACTATCTTACTTGAATGATTTAAAAATTATAAACTACCTGTGGAACTAACGAGACATGAACGACGAAAAAATTCTCAGGCTTGGCACGGAATTGAAATTGACGAAATGCTTCAACAAAAGGCATTCCTTCAATATCTCCAATTGTTCCACCAAGTTCAATGATGCATACCTGCACGAAAAAGACGAATACTGATTAAGTTTAAAATCTAATAATCTTTAAGACTAATGAAATTATAGACTTCTTGTGTATCCAACCCACCTCAGGTTCCAATTGATCTTCCGTGACTGGAACCTTAGCTTGTATCCCTACCCATTCTTGTATGGCATCAGTAATGTGTGGAACAACTGAAAAATAGATTGAGACGAACAAACCATGTTAAGTTTTGTTTTAACTCCTATTTTAAGTGTAGTTTCGCAAAATGATTAATGAGCACGAGCAAACCTTGGACAGTCTTCCCCAAATAATCACCCTTCCTTTCCCTGTCAATGACTTTTTGATAAATCTTCCCAGTCGTTATATTGTTGTCCTTATGAAGCGTGACCTCAAGAAATCTTTCATAGTTTCCCAGGTCAAGGTCAACTTCTCCTCCATCATCAAGAACGTAAACCTCACCTAGAATAAAAAATGCGAATATACAAAGATTGTTAAGCATATATTTAAGTTGTAAGTTCTCAGTTTAATTAAATTGCCGATTTATAATTTACCATGCTCATAAGGGGAAAATGTCCCAGCGTCAATGTTAATGTACGGATCAATCTTAATTGCAGTCACACGAAGTCCACAACATTTTAAAATGGTGCCAATGCTGCTGGCAATGACTCCTTTACCAATTCCACTGATTACACCACCAGTGATTAAAATGTATTTCATTTTTGGGGAAAATTCTTGTTGCCACTGTTCCTGTTCCTCCTGCTGTTCGTCAGGCCTACGTTTAGTC
>WJEZ01003581.1:0-10538 GCA_009869925.1 Thalassaphorura encarpata
GCCTTCGTCTTTCGAATCTGGATCTATTAAATTTAACTCAATTTTTCCATTAAAAATCCTAGTGTGCTGTATTGTGAAGGTTTATAAACAGGTCTCGATTTGGGATCTAGGGATTTTTTCTTTTTTTTGCTACAAGTTCATCTTCTTTAATGCGTGAGTGCCACAAATATCACACATGAAATGAAACCAGTTCCACTTAATTTCACACAAAACAGTCAAGACGTTAAGGTAAGAATGACCAATTATGGAATGGCAAAGGTTAAAGTGTTTTCCAAAAACGAGATTATAGGATGTGGGATTCCCCGTTTATCGGATTATGCAGATTCTGGACTAAAGGGTTGCATATGACATTGATACCTGATATGCTTTGGAAATTGATATTGCCAATACAGATATCAGTACTCATGAGACGAGCCAACAGAACTAAGTATAGGATATCTCATTAGGTCCTTAAAATGTAACAATTGAGACGGATTTCAAATTCTGATTTCTTGAGATTCGTGATTCATATTCGGAGACCTTGCATTTAAATAATAATTCATTCACTTCTTTCTAGTTTTTCCCGAACCAAGAAAATTCAACTTAGATTCTGTGCTTGCTGATTACAAGTGAAGCTGGTATTATTTGGTAAAAATTTTCTAAACCCCCCAATAACACAATTTAAATGAATTATTTTCTATAATTAAAATAGTTAAGCAGGTACCTTTCCACCACATCCGCTATAGCCGTATACTGTAAAGTATTATTATGCGAACTAATTAGAAGAAGGTTACTTTAATTTTGAAATTTACAAATTAATTTCAAACAAACATGCAACGTAATGACACAAAAATTAACATGTCAGGTCAAGACACTCGTAACAAAGCCCAATCGTTCATTCCACTCAACTTGATTAACTTAATACACACATAGGGTTTAGTTACATAGGCGAATAAATAGGCATAGGCATAAATAAATTAACATTGTGATTGCGTTTTAGGTTAAAACCTTAGAGGACAATTAACTTTTAAATTCCCACAAGAAAGTGCAAGTACAAACTAACTTTGAGAGCGTTGACGCAGGCAGGCACGCTAGCCTTCAGGAGGCAAAGCATGGAAAACCCATGATAAATCACGAATGAATAAATTTAATAACAATCCGTTTGAATATAAGTGCTAGTTGCTCGGTTTTTGACCTTCCTCGTTTCAAAATGCATGTGCACATTTGTTCTGAAACAGATCCGAATTTCCTCCTTAGCAAGGAAATATTTTATTTCAGCTTATGGACCTGGGATATCAGGGAACTTTTAACCTTAAAATCACAAACATGCATATTATTAATTTTTGTACACAATATCAACATCATACATGAATAAGTTATTTTGGAATTTTCAGAGATTTTCATCCAGCAAATCCAACAAATGGTACTCCAAAAATATTGAGAGCACCAGCAAATCCAGTTTTGAGCAAATTCAATGCACCGAGATTAAAATTTGATAGAACATTAAAAAATCCAATATTTCGGATTCCAGTGTTTAGAAAACCAATGTTATTGAGTCCTCCATTGAAAAATCCTTTGTTGAATAATCCTCCGTTGAGAAATCCTTTGTTGAAAAATCCTATGTTGGCAAATCCTTTATTCCCAATCCCTAAATTTAAGGGTCCAGCGTTTAGGAATAGTGGAGCCGCGTAGCTATTAGAGTTAAAATTAAAGTTAACGATCTAATTAGCAAAAATTAATTAATTATATAAATAAACCTACCAGGTGAAGCTTAATAGAAGCAGGACAGACAAAGTGATGAAAACGTGATCCTGTCAATGTAGTTATCTCATAAATAAGTATTTTAACCCAGAAGCAAACTAAAATTATTTAACTCACCTTGAATTCCTTCATACTTTACGGGTAGTGTCAATTTCACCTTATATGCCAATATTTTGCACTTAAATTTGGTTACAAATTCTAATATAATTTTGATATCCAACTGCTCCGCTTGTATTTGTTGACGACTGACGAGACGAATCCACTTGGACTTTTGATACTGACTGATAAAGTACAGCCTGAGAAATCAGAATCTTGAAAAACCTTATCTATCTGAAAATGAAAATATTTTTCTCACGCTGCTCTACGCTCTAAGCTTGGAACCTAAAGCTTAACATTTAGAACAAATGAACCGTGGGAGTTAAACTCGTTAATTAAACTTGATAAACAATTGAATGAATTTTACTATACACTCGTAGTAATATTGTGGCGACACATGATTGAGTCATTTTAGTTTAGCAAATCAGACGGGATATCATAAAATAAAATATTATTATGTGATAAGTCTGCTTGCAATTCTCGGTCAAGTACTGTCTGGGCTAAGCTTTTTAAATGACGTACATTAATATGAAATTTCTCAATCATTCGAAGTACATTTAATAAACACACAAAAATAAATAACACAATTTTTCCCAGAACTTGGTAACTTGCTACAATTTTGAAAAAAGAGAGATCGTTCGACTAAATTCTTAAGATGCATGGAAAAGAACCCTAGAAGTTCCTTCGTCTTTTGTGTGAAGAACAGAATCGTCATAATAATTTCGAGGTGGTGGTGGCCCATATGGCCCTGGACCACCGTTGTAAATCACAGGAGTCCCAGTCAAATATCGGGTAATTCCGCCAAGAATTGATGGGAAAAGTGGTTCTGGTTGAATTCGTTTCAATGGATAATGATCCCCACCTGGGCCACCGCCTCCGTAGCCAATAATAGGAGTATGCTCAAATTCAAAGAATTTCCCTGGGTGAAACAGAGAAACGAATTTGTTCCAGAGGAATTTGAATTTGTGACTAATGAGTCCAAAAGTTCTGCCTTGGACTTGGGAATCTTCTTCTTCTGCCAAAGCCAAGAGTTCATCAACCTGGGTGAAACAGAGAAACGAATTTGTTCCAGAGGAATTTGAATTTGTGACTAATGAGTCCAAAAGTTCTGCCTTGGACTTGAGAATCTTCTTCTTCTGCCAAAGCCAAGAGTTCATCATATGCTGCTTTTTGTTCTGGAGTCAAATTGTTAAGGTCAATATTAGCTGGGAGGTCTTTGAGTAGTTCTTCATTGTCATTGTCGGTGCCATTGTCTTCAACCACGGGGTCAACTGCGATGTCACTGCTTGAAAATGGAATTGACAAATCCTTTGGAGATTGGGATTCCAAATCCTCCGTGGGAAATTTAATCTGATTTGCCTGCAAATAATAGAAATTAATTTTCTAATTTCAAATATGCAGGTGTAAATTTTCACGCACCTGTTGTCCACCCGGGTAATAAGCTGGTCCTCCGTTGCACGTTGCAAATAAAATCGCCAAGCTCACAACAAACAGAACAGACTTTTGAATGTACATTTTCTTAGCTCTGATTTCTGTCTCGTACCTGTAATTTTTAAGGCTCTGTTTTGATGAATGAATATAAAATCCGGATGGTCTCACAGTTTTATAAGAAAAGACCTTTCCTTCCTGAGTCTCTTTGGGATTTCAGGATCTCAATTCGCAAATCCGGCATTGTTGAAGGAAGTTCAATACTACATAGCATTCGCATATACTACATCGCGTGGGTTTTCCACTAAAGAAAGGGAACGTAACGTGTAAAGTGCATTGGACTAAAATGTAGCACAAGAGCATAAAGTACATTGTCCGCATCTGAGTAATAAGTACAGTAACACACTAACAATTTGCAAAAACCCAAAATGTTGCACAACAATGCAAATGCATAATCCTTATTTGCGCTGTGCTGTGCTATGCTGTGACAGAAAGTAAAAGGCAAGTAAAGCCTAGTCATAGTCTTGACTCAATTTATTTTTATGGGGAATTCATTCATTCACTCAACAATGCAATGCAATGGGGAAATCCGAGTCTTGAACTTTTTAGTAATGAGTCATCTCGTCGTATTATCCTGGTTCATTCTAAACTTAATTAAGATACTCTAACCATTGTATTTCTATTGAATTTCCCATAGACCTGAGTATTAAGGAACCCATAACTAATTTATATCCAAAAATTTTAGACGTGGTCACCCAATATGCTATGAAATTTCCATTGTTAAAATCGTTATGACTCCAAAAAATTTATTTTGATTAAGAGTGAATTCTAAAAGTGAGCCAGGCTTTTTCTCGTTGCGTCAAAATTCTAAAATTGTCTTGGTTAATTTCACCACTCCAAATTTTAAACGCACAAGTCATTTTTTTATCATCTTTTTTTTTCAAAATTCCAATACAGCCTAACCATGGCTATGGCTAGACGAGCGTATTTATTCAAAGGCGGAGCCTTTGGACAAAGATGCGACGAAGATGTACGGAAAGAGGTCAGGGTTGAATACAAATTTTGAATATTCATTCATGCTTTTGCCTTGCTACAATTAAAATTAATGCTTGCACTATATTTTATTTTTAGAACAATGCAATTTTTAAGTACAACATGCGTTCAATGAATCACCATGAGCAAAATTACTACTGGGCTCGTCATTGTCATTTAAGACATAGGGAAAGAGTAGCCAAAGTTGAAGCGATTGTTGATAATATTGAACCCCTAGTCCCAACTGCTATAGCTTCTTGTAATTATGTCTGGAATCGCAAATTGGACAAATTGGCACTGATTGAGCAAGAAAATGCTTTGCTAGTCAAGAAAATTCAAATGATTTATCTTGGAAAGGTCAGTTAAGCCCGTAACGAAGTAATTATATATGCCAATTAATAATTTATTCAAATTTAAGGGTAGAATCGATAATCAACTAGCTCCCTATGTAAAATCAACTCATGATACATCCAAAAGAAGAAAAGAACGTATCATGGCAGAAACTTTTAAAAATTGCTATCTTTATAGAAGATTACAAGCTGTGGTGGGTTAAAAAATATGTAAGGAAATTCTGCATGCTTTGAATTATGATTTTGTTTGAATTTTAGCCTAAATTTCTCACAGAAACCTACAATGTCTCGTCAAGAACAATTAGATTGGCATAGGAAACAAAAATTAATTCAAGAAAGGATTTGTCGTTTTCCTCTATTCGAAGATAGTCGAATGTGTGCTCCTTTTGAGAAAGTAGCTTGGGCAAAAGCTAAAGAAAATCCAATGCCAATTGTATACATGGATATTGAAGCTTTGGATAAAGTTTGTGGACGAATTTGTATTCAACTCATGGCTTATGTTTGTCCTATGGCTGCAGAAAATTTTCGTAGCCTTTGTGCAGGGGATCGTGGATTTAGTTATGTATGTACTACCATTTCACATATTCGCCCTGGCATGTTTTGGCGTGGTGGGGGTCAAAGTGGACTCACGAGTATTTATGGCGAATCTTTTCCTAATGAAAATAGCAGGTAGAAAGATAAAAATCATAATTTAGCCACTTTTTTTACATTTTTGTGTCATTTTAGAATAAAACACGACAAGGCTGGGATACTTTCGATGACATCACATGGATGGAAAACAAATAACACAGAATGGCAAATTTCTGCAAAGGCTTTGCCACCCTTAGATGGAAATTATGTCGCGTTTGGTCAAGTTATACAGGGAATGGACTTTTTAGAAGAGGTTAGTATGTTAAGTGTCAAGGTCAAGGGTCATATTATTTAATACTTCGATTATTTCCACAGTTGGCCAGAGCGTGTAAGCCCAGAGAGACTGGAGCACTAAGAGTCCCAGCTAAGGTCACAGCCTGTGGAGAAACGACTATGCCTGGCATTCAAAAATTACCAGAGCCAATTCTGTACAAGCATAAAAAAGCAAAATTAGCAAAGGCAAGAGAAGCAAGAGGAATTTTGGAATTACAACAAAAGGTTCAAGATTTGAAAGCTGAGTTGGAGGATTTGAGCAGATATTCAAGTGCGGATAGTATAGACATGGATGATTCATAAGTGTTAATTAAATTGTATTGTACTCTTAATTTTAGACTAGGCTAACAAAATTATATGATAAATTTTGTACTACTGCGTCAATGTATTTATTCCAATTCTTCAGTCTATTTTATTCAAGAAAATAGTTTGAAATGTGTCATTTATGTCCATAACCAGATTTTGTACATAGTGAATGAAACCAAAAGCGCAAGGAATAAGCCTGAAGAGCTGTTCTTCAATTTCAGTCCAGAAGACTCAACCATCATTTTGTTTTCTGAATAATAGCAGAGAACGAACAACAAAATCGAAACTGTAATGTCCATTTATATTACGACTGCATTATATAAAAATCTTACCCGTTCTCAGCAATGAACCAATTTCCCATAGAATTTCCAAAGTCATTCATCCATTTGAAATTATTTTCGACGATATTTACGCTACTTTGGAGGGAATCCATGATTGGCTGCAATTCTTGGGCATGGGTGCTGATAAAACTTGTCAACTAGAAATTTATAACTTTAAATTAATTAATTTGTCTATAAAAGATTCCAGAATGTCCCATACTTGATTTATTTTATCAATTTCACTCCAGTGAGTAGCTAACGCTGCAATGATCCTTGACACGGCAGTTTTTCCATGGCTGTAGAGAAGAAATTCAAAAGAAATTATACAGAATTTTATTGTTTTGTCTATTTCTTACAAATTGATAATTTCTGCAAGTCTGTTCTGAAGGAATCCCATGATCTTCGGCCTTGCAGCAGAATTTCCAGCCATTCTGATTAACAATTCAACTGCATCCTCTTTGACCAGCTACATAATGTCTCATACTTGATTAATTTTATCAATTTCACTCCAGTGAGTAGCTAACGCTGCAATAACCCTTGACACGGCAGTTCTTCCATGTCTGTACAGAAGAAATTCAAAAGAAATTATACAAAATTTTATTGTTTTGACTTTTTCTTACAAATTGGTAATTTCTGCAAGTCTCGTCTGAAGGAATCCCATGACCTTTGGCCTTGCCCCAGAATTTGCAGCCATTCTGATTAACAATTCAACTGCATCTTCTTTGACCAGCTCAGAATTTGTCTGGAGCGTAAGGGCAAGTAGCCTACAATTTTAAGAAGTGTTAATTAGGAATTAATTAATTGACCTGATTAAAAATAAAATTACTCATCAATCACTGACATCCTCAGCCGTACAACCCATGGCATTTCGGAAAACGGGTTTAAGATTATTTGGCCAGACTTTGACCGTTTCTGCTTTGTACAAATTAAAAAAGAAATCCTTGGCTTGTTTTCCACCTGACCAAACCATTGCACAATACATTGTCGGACGAATATCAACTGGAACTCTAGAAATTTGAAAAAGATATGCTGAAATCTGAAATTTTTGCAAATTTTGGCTCTAGCTTACGGAGTATCAGCAGCAGTTGGAGTTTTCATCCACTCCACCAGTAGTTCCTTGGCATAATCAATGCACCCACCGTATCCTAAACTACAAGCCCAATCTAAAAGTTGAACCCTGACCATGACATTTGCACCACTGTGAGACGGTAGTTGTTTCAATCCGACTAAATTCAACCCTCCAGCAAGTTTTGGGGTAATATATTCCTGAAAATATTGCAAAAAATATTAATTCTGACTCAGAAGTCAAAACCCTTGAGTCTTTGCACCTTAAAATTATTGGCATGTTTGGAATGGCCGTTCAAAAGTGTGTAAGATGGACGGAAATTTGTGAAAAATGTTTGCCAGACTGCCAATGTAGATTCTTTGTCCAAGAATGTCGTGAAGCCGAGAGCTGTCTCGATCGTAGTGTAGCCTATGTAAAATTAAATATGTAATTAATCGTAATTTAACAAATTTAACCAGTTTAATTAATTTACGTTCAAATCCGCTTTTGAAATGATCATCCAAGATTTGACTTCGAGTAGCTTGGCTAATTAACTGCTGGAGCTGTGTCCAGTTGTGTTTTCAATGCTTTGGTCAAGTGATCATCGTACAGAACACGGAAATAAGCTAAAAAAGTAAAGAAACTGCAACAAAGTTATAATGTAAATTTTTTTAGGAATTTTTACCAGAAGCATCTACATTAACGACGACCCAATCCGTTTCACCCGCCGTGCTAACATCAAAAGTTGAAAAGCCAGAAGATTTTTCAATCCAATGCTTTGGAATTTTGGCCTGATCTGTAAAATTTGGATTTCGTTTTGTTGCAATCGTAATGGGTAAAGTCCACAGCTCATTTGCATCCAGGACTTCAGTATCAATCATAGGGGTAATTTTTCCAAAACGTTCCTGAAAATTCATGAAAATTAGTGCAAAGTCTACATAATATTTTTTTTGTTGATTTTTTTTGCATACCTGAGTCACAAAAATTTTGTCCGAAGACAATCTTCCAACTCTTACGAGTGGAAATCCAGTTTGTCTTGTCCACGTATCCATAATTTCTTTCACCGTCCTGTCCCTCCTCAAAGTTCCATCTTCATGGGCAGCCGTCGTAAGTTGTGTGAATAAATTATCTTGGATTGCATTTCCGTAAAGGCTAATAAAAAATTTAGTTACGGTATAATAAAGTAAAAAAAATCATCAATTTTTCTTACTGTGCCTTCAGATATCTATTAATAGCTTTTTGGAACGTAGCCTTGCTCAAAAATCCTTCCATCATCCTTATAAGAAAACTGGCCTTGTCATACACAATCGCACTCAAATTATCTCCATTGTAATGCACGGGTTTTGTAGTGGGTCCAGCATCAGCGGCCATGGCTGCGATTCTGGCTGTAGAAACTGTAAATAAAAGTGCGTCGAATTCAGGGTGAGTGTGATCTACACCGACTTTTTCAATGAATCGGGCAAATCCTTCGTTTAGCCAAAGATTATCCCACCTGACCAGAATATATGAATAAAAATAAATCTCTGAATAATTTACAAACTTAATTCCGAATACCATTCCAAAGTCACGATATTTCCAAACCATTGATGAGCAACTTCATGGGCAATGATTCGACTGATGACGAAACGTTCATTTTCACTCGATACACCAGGGAAATATAAGAGGTAATCATCTCTATGAAAAAAAAATACTGTGTAATAAAATTATACACTAGAAATGATTTTTATTTCACCTGTATGTAATTAAGCCCCATTGTTCCATAGCCCCAGAAGAAAATTCTGGAATAGCAGCTGAATCCATTTTTGGAAGTGGGTAATCCAAATCATATAATTCAGTAAAATATTTTAAAACTAGGGCAGTATCATTCGCACTATATTCTCCACCTTTGGCAAGTGTGTGTTGAGGAGCTGCCCATGTCTTATTATGTAAAAAAATATTAAGTAAAGCCTGGTCAAAATTCTGATTTTTTAAATACGTACGGAAACTGGGCGATCATAAATCCCTGGCGCAGCTTTCGTTTCTGTAAATTCTGAAACGATAATAGCAATCAAGTATGTTGACATTTTGACCGTTGTATTGTACGTATCCCAAGTCCATCGTTGAAAAATTAAAACTGCAATAAATTGAATAAGATATTTTAATTGAGTAATTATGTACTGCGTGAGGTTCTCATTAATCTTACTCTGGAGTCTGATCTGTAATTTGCATATTGCACAATGTATTGTGCTTGGCCAAATGTGCAATACTGATGCGATACGTTGCTTTTAAGGCTGGTTCATCAAAGCAAGGGAAAACCATACGGGCACCCACGGCTTCTAATTTTGTCAGCACTAATTTTCTGTATTAAAAATTATATATTTTAAAAAACTATTAAAATGTTTATACTTGCTCTTCATGTTCATACTTGGTTTCCCCTGTAGGCGTGAGATAAGTTCGATAATACATGCCGAGCAATGATCTTGGAATTTGTGCTGTAAATCGAAGAGAAATTGTATAATTGGATCCAACCCTAAGTTCGGAACCCAAGTTTAGGATAACGATTTGATTTTCTGACGAGCAATGATCTTGGAATTTGTGCTGTAAATCGAAGAGAAATTGTATAATTGGATCCAACCCTAAGTTCGGAACCCAAGTTTAGGATAACGATTTGGTTTTCTGTATCTGTAGATAATTCCTGAATGGTTGGGGTTGTGCCATCTGCGCTATTTTTGATCTGTAAGGACAGAAATACGTACGTGAGATAATAGTTTCAAATAACACTTGTTTCAAGGCTACCCCTATGCTAGACTCGTCGATCGTAATATTATGACTGTGAAAGGTCACAATATTTGTATTCTCAACGCATTGGATGTACATGGTCACGTCAGCAGGGGCCGTGTCAATTTCCCAAGGCTCAGTGTCAATCACAGGGTCCAGAATAGGTCGCAAATGAACGTCATAGTGGTAAGGGACGAGAGTTTTCGGTAAGCGATAGTCATGGGGCAAAACGTATCTGGGACTCGGACCATTACGGTTCCGGCTAACTATTGCTTCACCTGCTTGTTCGTCAAATGGTAAATCTTCGAGAACTTGAAGCCCGGGGCCTCCTTGGGCCAAGACGAACGTTCGCCATTCACCGAACAATGCAAATGCGAATGCTAAACCTAAAATTATTCCTGATTTTGACATTTTTTGACAAAAAATATCCACGTATTCTACCCGTCCAAAATTCGCACTGAATCAAATGTCAGATTCGCTTCGGCTTTAGTTTTAGCTCAATGCGTTAATTGATTGATTGATCTATTATTGCAAGATTAGCCAAGTCGGCTCAACAGATCA